>PVJC01019273.1:0-30407 GCA_004026665.1 Murina feae
ACAACTTCAAGCGCACCAACATCAGAATTATAGGGGTGCCAGAAGAAGAGAAAGAGCAAGATATTGAAAACCTATTTGAAGAAATAATGACAGAAAACTTCCCTCACCTGGTGAAAGAAATAGACTTCCAAGTCCAGGAAGCACAGAGAACTCCAAACAAAAGGAACCGAAGGAGGACCACACCAAGACATATCATAATAAAAATGCCAAGAGCAAAAGACAAGGAGAGAATCTTAAAAGCTGCAAGAGAAAAGCAGTTAGTTACCTACAAGGGGGCACCCATACGACTGTCAGCTGATTTCTCAACAGAAACTTTGCAGGCCAGAAGGGAGTGGCAAGAAATATTCAATATGATGAATAGCAAGAACCTACAGCCAAAATTACTTTACCCAGCAAAGCTATTGTTCAGAATTGAGGGTCGGATAAAGAGCTTCACAGACAAGAAAAAGCTAAAAGAGTTTATCACCACCCAACCAGTATTATATGAAATGCTGAAAGGTAGCCTTTGAGAATGAGGAAGAAGAAAAAGGAAGTAAAAATTATGAACAACAAATATATATCAATGAGTGAATCTAAGAATCAAGTGAATAAAAAATCTGATGAACAGAATAAACTGGTGAATAGAATAGAATCAGAGGCATAGAATGGAGTGGACGGACAATTTTGAGGGGTTAAGGGTGTTGGGGGTGCGTGAAGAGACTGGACAATAATTGTACACCTATGGATGAGGACAGTGGGGGGGCAAAGACAGAAGTTGGGGTGGGAAATGGGAGGAGGGGAGCTATGGGGGAAAAAAGAGGAACAACTGTAATAATCTGAACAATAAAGATAAATTTTTTTAAAAAATTACATCATCGTAATTCACTGTGGATTGCATAATATGTTTCTGAAAGCAATAAGCAGAAAAGATCATCAGTACATGTTAACCTAAAATGAAGAGAAACGTGACAGTGGTCCACATTTCAGCGTCTAACAAGCATGTCCCTCAGAGTTCTCAGAGTGAGCAGCCAGCTTCAAGGACCGCTCATAATACTCCAGTGCTTTCCTCATTTCTCCTTTCAATTTGCACATGATCCCAAGCTTTCTACATCTAATTCAGTTCTCCAAACAAATGATACTTTTATCCTTTGTGTACAATGATGCCTCATCTATTTTTAGTGCTTTTAAATAATGGATAATTGCATTGGCTTCAGATTTCCTTTGAAATTTCTGAAACCAGCCATAGTAGAAATATATCTCTTGCAGTTTTTCTTCTTCAAGGGATTTTATGCATAACACTTTTTGATAAGTGTTTTCAGCATTTCTATAGTTACCTGCTTCTGTGTACATTACTAGGAGTATATAAGCAATGTCAAATGTGGATGTTTGTTCCAGAGCAAGTTCAAAATGAGCTCCAGCTAATCCTGTCATTCTGTCCACATGTTCTCTATCCTGTCCTCTAGACTACCAGTTTGTAGCTTTCTATATTTGAAAAACTTGTAATCTAGAGCAAAGCCCTATCTAGTGATGCAGGAAGGCAGAGAAGGGTGTGGCCTGCAAGGCTGTTTTTAAGAACCAAAGAGCTTTATCTAGGAGTCTTTTTTTTTTTTTTTTTTGGCCACATATTGAAAGATGTAGGTCTGCTACATCTTTATTGTAGATATTTGTAGATATTGTAGTTTATTGTTGTTAATGTACTTTTCTCCTTCAGCTTCTTGTCCTACATCCTGAAGCTTCAGGGTGAGGAGAGCCTTAGCATATGCATCTTCTGGATTTAGCTTAATGGCCTTTATAAGGAGGTGCAGAAAAAGTTGCACTAATCTGTGTTACTTAGTTAAAGCTGACCAGACCATATGTGGTGACTGCATACCCAATGCTGAATTCAGGATTTTCAGGTTCCACTTCCAGAGGCCTAATCTGTTCACCTCCACATTTCAGCAAGGCCCACCATTCTTCCTCATAGTGCCTTCAGGACATTCCCTTCTACAGCAGGAGGGACTGGCAAACTTCCTGCAAGTGTTCTCCACCTTCTCCAGGTAGATTTGGGCTTCTGCCAGCCTGCCCAGGTGGTAATGCAGCCAGGCATAGTTGCCCCAGGTAACCAGCCTTCTCATGTCTGATTGATTAGCATGTTCTCCTTGGATGAAGTCTTCAACTTTTTTCAAGCTCTCCAGGACTTCCTCATTCTGGCCTTTCGGGTGTTTCAGGCCAGTAGGTTCTGTATTCCCACATGGTTTTTGGTGTCTAAGAACTCAATCTCATTGAGTATCCTTTTTTCTAATTCAGGCATTTCAGTGTCATCAATTAGCAAAGTTTAACGACGTCTCAACCGCTCAAGACAACCTTTGGCCTGACCTTCATCAGAATTCTTATTCATGGCTGCTATGAATTAGGCAGCAGTTCTGCAATGTTTTGTTTAGCTGGATGGGCTCCTCTGAGATCTGGCCAGCCAGGAGGCCCTTCTATATGCCCTCATAGCTTTCTTTATTTCCCTTACCAACTCTTGTCACACTTGTCTTCCCATGGCTCCCACAAAGCTTCTCCCTCTGCTGTCAGAATAATTTGGGGGAGTCATGCTGACCATATCAATCACTTGGCTGTAACACTCCAATAGTTTTCCCATTATTCCTGGAATAAAATTCAAAGGTTTTAGCATGTTCTACAAGCTCTTGCACAATCTGGCCCATGGCCATCTTTTGAATCTCATATGACAGTCTAGCCACACTGTCCTCCACTTAGTTCCTCAAACATAGTATCTACTTTCCCAGCTTTGAGAGTAAGATTAGGTGAGAGACAGGCAGAAGTTCATGGGGCTGCCTAAATTCCTGATCATGCTCTAGATCTAGTTCCTAACGGAGTATATCCAACCAATAATCCTCCTTTTGCTTGAACAAGCTTGTGTGGATCTCTTCCCCTTACAAAACAGAGGCAGACGGAAACCATCAAAAAAAGTGCCAAAATACATCAAGGTATCTGACAAACTAGGTCCAGAGACATAGAACTATGGAACAGACTGATGAATTTCAGGGGGAAGGTGGAGGAGGGGAATGGGGGAAGGAGAGATTAACCAGGGAATTTATATGCATATATGCATAGCCCATGGACACAGATAATAGTGTCATGAGAGATGAGGGGAGGAGGGGGTAAAAAAAGAAGGGGGGGAAACATATGCAATACTTTCAACAATAAAGAATTATTTTTAAAAAAATTAAATAAATAAAAATAAAGACATCAAGGTATCTCACCGACCAGCCTGCCCCAGTACGCTTCTGATGTAATAACAGTGCAATCCACAAGGGAAGAACATTGTATTAGACTTGCCAGCCTCAAGACCAGGTAGGTCCTAGTCATGAGCCAGCTGCCTCTTCTTGGTGCACAGCCAGGGCTAAGATCTAAAGGGACAATCAGTGCAGCAGCCATCTTTTCCAAACCAAAAATGAAGACATCGGGTATAATATGACAAGGGAATCCTCCTGATAAGCAAATATAGTCATATGAAAAGAAAAGTCTTGGCAGAGGTTTAAAGAAACAACAGGAAATCAAACAAATTTCACTGACTAAAAAAATTTCAGTAAAATTAGGACTTTCCTGAAATTTTTATGGCTTAAAGATACAATGACTTAGCCCAGCCCGCGTGGCTCAGTGGTTGAGTGTCAACCTATGAATCAGGAGGTCATGGTTCAATTCCCAGTCAGGACACATGCCTGGGTTGTAGACTCAACCTCCAGTGTGGGGCGTGCAGGAGGCAGCCAATCAATGATTCTCTCTCATCGTTGATGATTCTCTCTCTCTCTCTCTCTCTCTCTCTCTCTCTCTCTCTCTCTCTCTCTCTGTCCTTCTCCCTCTCCCTTCCTCTCTGAAACCAATAAAGATATTGGGGGGGAAAGATACAATGACTTAAAGATACGACCCCTGGGAGGTAGGTGGGCCTAAGGCAGGCATAAACTCTGAATTTGGTTTCTGGCATTGCTCTCAAGTCAGACCTTATAAGATGCAACTTATTCTGAGATCTTATACACTATGAAAAACATCCTCAGGGTATTTTAAAGTTTTAACTTTTCCTTAGCAGTACTTGCCTTTAGGGCCTATAGACCTAGAGACATGGAAACATCCAACAGACTGTCAAATCTCTGCCCTAGCTGGTTTAGCTCGGTGGATAGAGCGTTGGCCTGCAGACTGAGGGGTCCCAGGTTTGATTCCAGTCAAAGGCACATGCCCTGGTTGTGGGCTCGAACCCCAATAGGAGGCGTGCAAGAGGCAGCCAATCAATGATTCTCTCTCATCATTAATGTTTCTATCTCTCCCTCTTCCTTCTTCTCAATTAAATAAATAAATAGACTGTCAAATCTCAGAGGGAAGGCAGGGGAGGGGGGCTGAAGGGAAGAGATTAACCAATGAACTCATATGCATATATGCATAACTCATACACACAGACAATAAGGTGGTGAAGACCTGGGGGTAGGGAGAGGGGTGGAAGAGGTCATGGGGGGAAGGTGGAAGGGGACATATACTTCCAACAATAAAGATTTTTTTAAAATTGTGAGGATTCCTCAATATCCAACACACACATTTTTTAAAAAAAAGCAATCGATGTTTTAAAAGGATCAGTATATCTCTCTTCCATGGGGACATTTGCCAATATTTGGAGACCTTTTTGATTGTTGAGGGTGGGGGTTCTATTGTCATCTAGGGGGTAGAGACCAGGGATGCTGCTAAACATCTGACAATGAACAGGACAACCACCACCACCACCAGGAATTATCTGCCATCAAATTTCACTAGTTCAAGGTCAAGAACCCTGATTTGTGACAACATAATCTTTACATTGGATTTCAGACCTTTCGATGAAGAACAGAATCACAAAATCCAACTAAAAACACTTGCGCTCATTTCATGTTCCTAATAACTGGGCAATCCTTTGGACAAAGGACTGTAATTCCATAGATCAGAATCCATTCAGGAGGAAGAGACATTAACATGGGCACGCCAAGGAGCGCAGAGAGGATGCGGATCAGCTCTCACGCTTCAGTGACGGTTAAGTAAATGCACACTAAACAGGAAGAGTACTTCTTTCCCCTCCTCTCTCTGGCGGACCAACTGCTATTTTTTCAAGCCTCAGATCATATGTTTTCTCCTTTGCGGTAAAATTTCCTCCAACTCTCCCAGAGGCCTCTTTCTTCGCCATAACCCCATTTACTTAACGTTTTTAAATAAACGTTTTAATTATAGAGTAGATCTACATAAAAATTGCAGCAATAGTACAAAGAGCTCCCCCATATCTCACACACCTTTTAGCATATGATTAACAACTTGCATTAGTATGGTACATTTGTAACAATTAATTAGTCATTATTGATACATTATTATGAACTAAAGTCCATACTTTATGCGCATTTCCTTAGTTTTGCCTAATGTGCTTTTTCTGTTCCCAGATCCCATCCCGAATACTACGTTACAGGTAGTCATCATGCCTCCTTCGGGTCTTCTTGGTTGTCACAGTTTCTCAGGCATTGTTTTTGTTTTTGGTGACTTTGTTTTGAGGAATACTGCTCAGGTATTTTGAATAATGTCCCTTAATTGGGATTTGTCTGATCTTTTCTGATGATTAGAATGGAGTTTTGGGTCTTGGGGGCAAGACTACAGAGATAAAGGGCCATTCTCCTCACATTTTATCAAGAGTACATACCATCAACGTGACTAACCATGTTGATGTTAATCTTGATCACTTGGCTGAAGCATTGTTTGTCAAATTTCTCCATAGTAGTCATTCCTTTTCCCCCTTCTCATTCTGTACTCTTTCGTTTTTAATTTATCTTTATTGTTGAGAGTATTACAGATGTCCCCCCTTTTTTCCCTCATCACCCCCCTCCACCCAGCTCATGCCCATCCCAGGCCTTTATAAGGAAGTCATGGCCAACCCACACTTAAGGAGTAGGAAGTTTTATACCCCATCTTCTGAGGATGAAGTGGGGGAATGCTTCTTCATGGATAGATTTAACTATTCACCCCTATTTATTTACTTAATAATTTATTTATACCAATATGGAATAATATGTATTTATTTTATAGTTTGGATTTTAACTCAATACTACTGAATTTATTGCTCAAGTGGTTCTAGCTTTGGTCACTGTGAACGCTTGCAGTTGGCTCCTAGGTCTCTTTGGCATACAGCCATCATTGTGGAGGGTTTTGTTTTTGTCTTTCTTTTAAGCACTTCCTTACTTTCTGGCACTACAAGATGTTCCACGTTCATCTGGTCTATTTCTACTACATGATGTAGTCATTCCTCCTCCTCGGGGGCCTAAACTCTGATGTTTATCTCACTAACACCATGATACTACCAAAGCTAAGATTAATTTTTAACATTTTAGCATCCAGTTCCCATTAGACATCTTAGTTCAGGGCAGTTTACAAATTGGGAATGCCTTGAGAAGAAAAGTAGCAGAGAATTTCGGGCTTGCCTCAATGTTTTCCCTTTCTATCTTGGTCTCTCAACCGTTAGACGTCTTGTTGCTCTCCAATGCCTTTAAACAGTTGTTTTATATTTTAATTTTTTTGTACAGTTGAGACTATTCTCTGATCCTACACCAAAACTCAAAAAGTTGTAGTTTCTTCAAGATTAATTATAATATGGAATCTGAAACCATAACAATGAACTTTTCATCTTCAGTTATATTAAAATCCATTGGTCTATCATTTTGAATGGATTTTGTAATATTATTCACTGATCTCTTGGAAAATATTAGTTCACTGTTCTGTCGTTTTTCTAAAAGTTGATACATTTTATTACAAAAATTTTTAAATTACATTGACTAATATTACCACAAAACTCTTCCAAACAAAACCTTTATGTATTGTTAAGCTATCAAGCTCCCAGTCACAGATATAAGTTTTCCAAAACTCTAATTTCCAGTTGAGAGCATAATATGTTCTTTCTAATGATTGCAGAGCACCTTACTGTTACAGGAACCTCTTTAGTAACAAATACATCACAAAAAGAAAAACTTACTATATTTGAATGTCTTGCAAGACAACATTTGGATGATATATTACAGTTTAAATTAAATTGTAGCAATACTTTAGAATTTGTACATTCTATCAACATAAAGGTGACAACTTATAAAAATAATATGGAAGTCTAGAAATATCTCAACCTAAAAGGCAGAAATAGGAAACTTTAAAAAATTAGGATAAAAATCAAAATACAATGTTTGGAAGGTTGATAAGCAGATGTGCACTGATTCTGCTGCCATCTGATTTCACTGACCATGAGAATTGTGGGTAAGTTGGTGGGACATTTTTTGACCAGTAGCTCCAACTTCATTTTTTAAGATTGATTGACTACTTATGTGACTCTTCATGATAAAAGTCCTTACTATTTTTCAGATTGGAAAATTAGAGCCCTGTCTATATGGTTCAGTTGGTTGGAGTATCCTCCTGCACACCAAGAGGTGTGGGTTTGATTCCTGGTCATGGCACCTATCTAGGTGGTGGGTTCAATCCCTAGTGGGGGTGTGTACTAGTTTATGAGGCAGCTGATCAATGTTTCTCCCTCACATTGATGTTTCTTTCTTTCTTTTTCTCTCTTCCTCTCTCTCTAAAAATCAATTTAAAATAATATATTCTTGGGTGAGGATCTAAAAAGAAAAAGGAAATAGAGGTTCTAGAGCAGAGACTTGCAAATTCTTTTCTTCCAGCACTGCCCCTTCCAGGAAGTGGAGAAAGATAAGGATATTTTCCATACCTGAGAGCCTTTGCTGCTGCTGCCTTAGAGTGGGCTGGTTTTTATCTGGGCTCCTGTCTTCACTAATCAGTCATGGGAAGTCTTCTCTCTATTGTCCTTCTAACTTGTTTAGTTATGTCAACCAATAACAGAAAAGGAAAAATATGAGAACTAGGACCTTACAAATTAAAATTTTAAAAAAAAATTTATTTGCCTTTCATAAAACTCCTTATAATTTGACTCTAATTTCACTGCCATGTTACCTCAGTTACTAGACATTCAAAATATTAGCCTATTGGCCTATCTTCATAAAATGTTTATAAAATCAGTTTGCAGAGTAGCATGTGCTGTTTTGTTAAAGGATGTGTGTGTGTGTGTGTGTGTGTGTGTGTGTGTGTGTGTGTGTGTGTATAGAGGAACAGAGAGAGAGAGAGAGAGAGAGAGAGAGAGAGAGAGAGAGAGAGGCATAAGATCAAGACTGAGAATGAATTCTACTTGAAAGAATGATCACTGAATCATAGCATGCCCGGCCAGCATGGCTCAGTCAGTGGTTGAGCAATGACCTATGAACCAGAAGGTCATGGTTTGATTCCTGGTCAGGACACATGCCCCAGATGTGGGCTCGAGCCTCAGTGGGGGGCATGCAGTAGGCAGTCAATCAAAGATTCTCTCTCATCATTGATGTTTCTATCTTTCTCCCTCTTCCTCTCTGAAATCAATAAAAATATATATTTTTTTTAAATGGGGGGAAAAAAGTGCTTAGCACCAAATGATAGGATTTGGGATGGTTTGGCTCAGTGGATTGAGCATTGACCTGTGGACTGAAGGGCCGAAGGTTCAATTCCAGTCAAGGGCACATGATTGGGTTGCAGGCTTGATCCCCAGTGGGAGGAGGGGGAGTGCGGGAGGCGGCTGATCAATGAGTCTCTCTCATCATTAATGTTTCTGTCTGTCTTTCCCTCTCTCTTCCTCTCTAAAAACAATAAAAAAATATTTTAAAAAAGAGAAAAAAAACATTAAGTTGCTAATATTGGCCATAAGACAGTTTCCAAAGTTTTTTTGATGACCTACCTTACTTTTCATAGCTTAAGAACTGGGTTCTATGAAAAGGTACCTCACAGTGATCTGAACATAATTTCCTAACTGGATAGATCGTAGTGGGAAGTCATGCCCCAAGCCTATACCTTCTTTAGTAAAAGGCTTATATTTACCTTAACCAAAGCCCTGTTCATTGTTTCTGTGCATCTAGGCTAACATAACTTTGAAATGCCCCCTTTCAGCCCCCTCCTTCTAAAGCGTGACCACCCTCCAGAGAGCACATAACCATAAATGAAACCTCAAAGTGCTATTCTCCAGAGCATTTGCGATCTTTCTCCCTGGCAGACGTCAACAGTTGGTTCAAATAAGCTCTTACAAATTCTTTACAAGTTGGATGTCCTTATGTTGACAGAACATTTGGGGAATTTTCTAAGGTCACCAACAAGCAAATGACATGGCCAGAGCCCGGTTTACAGTTGACATTCAGTACTATTTTATATTAGTTTCAGGTGTACAGCACAGTGATTAGACATTTATATAACTTACAAAATGATTTTCCTCCACCCCCACCCCACCCCCGTAAATCTAGTCAATAACATTGTAATAGCTATGCATGGTGCCTGGTGGGTACTAGACTTATCAGGAGAGTCATTTACAAAAACGTCAATGATAAAAGATAAACATTTGAACAATAAGAGAAAGAGAAATGGAAGTCAACAACAGAGAGCCAGCTTTACTGTACTTTCTTGTCATGGGAAAATCTATTTGGCAATCAACATAGACCAAAAAGTTCCTCCAGATCGTCCCATGTTTTTGTCCTCCTTTGGAGCTTCCGGATTGCTTGCTTTTTTCATGAACACTTGTTTACTTATGCCAACCAATAACTAGATAACGGCCTCAGTTACAACAGAAAGAAAAAGTATGAGAACTAGGACCTGACCTACTCAACTTTCAAAAGTAAGTATGTAATTTAGAACATTTATACTCCAAATTAACTCAGGAGCATTTTTGTTCGTTTGTTTGTTTGTTTGTTTGTTTGTTTGTTTTAATATATTTTTAATGATTTTTTACAGAGAGGGACAGAGAGTCAGAAACATCGATGAGAAAGAAACATCAATCAGCTGCCTCCTGCACACCCCACACTGGGGATGTGTCCGCAACCAAGGTACATGCCCTTGACCGGAATCAAACCTGGGACCCTTCAGTCCGCAGACCGATGCTCCATCCACTGAGCCAAACCGGTTAGGGCTCAGGAGGGTTTTTTTTGTAAAGCACTGTAAACTTTCAGGTAAAGGGTTTGCCACATTACACATTAGGACCTTTCATAACAACAGCATTTCAATAGGTTGACTCTGCTTATGTAAAGTTGCACAATCAGCTTGGCCAGTGTGGCTTGTGGTTGAGTGTTGACCTATGAACCAGGAGGTCATGGTTCAATTCCTGGTCAGGGTATGTTCCTGGGTTGCAGGTCAGGCAGGGCACATGTCTGGGTTGCAGGCTCAATCACCAGTTGGAGGCGTGCAGGAGGCAGCCAATCAATGATTCTCTCTCATCATTGATATTTCTATTGATCTCTCCCTTTCCCTTCCTCTCTAAAATAAAGTAAATATGTGTGTATATATATATATTTTTTTAATATATTTTATTGATTTTTTCACAGAGAGGAAGGGAGAGGGATAGAGAGTTAGAAACATCAATGAGAAACATCTATCAGCTGCCTCCTGCACACCTCCCACTGGGGATGTGCCCACAACCAAGGCACATGCCCCCGACCGGAATCAAACCTGGGATCCTTCAGTCCACAGGCCAATGCTCTAGCCACTGAGCCAAACCAGTCAGGGCTGTATATATTTTTTTAAGTTGCACAAGCAAATCCATCACTTTTTTCCTCCAATTTTTTTATAGCTAAAAGAATAAGAGAATAAATAAAATGGTCATAAACCACTTAAGTTTTCTGATTTTTTTAAGCATGCAGCTATGTCTTCTTTTCACACCACATTAATTCCACAAATAATATTGACTTGGCTATTAAAATGTTTTATAGCAAGTGTATGAAATAGATACAAAGTTGTCTAATGTTCTTTTTTTTTAAATAATTCTTTATTGTTGGAAGTATTACATATGTCCCCTGTTTCCCCCACATTGACCCCTACCCACTTCCCCCTACCTTCACCCCAGGCCCTCGCTGCCCCGTTTTCTGTAGCCATGGACCATGTATACATGCATACAAGGTTCTTGGTTGATTACTTCCCATCCATTCACCCTCCCCCACCTTTCCTCCTAGGTTCCTGGGACAGAGTGCACAATTACTGGTCCTTACCTTCCAGGGACTACTAATTTTGAAGAGTTTGGCAAACTGCAGACCAAATGCACCAGCTGCCTATTTTTTTGTACAGCCTACAAGCTAAGATAGTTTTTATAATTTTACATGGTTGGAAAAAAAATCCAAAGAAGAATAACATTTCATGACATGTAAACATGTGAAATTCAAATTTCAGTGCCCAGCCTGACTGGTTAGAGCATCGGCCCAATACACCAAGGTTACAGTTCGATGCCCAGTCAGGGCACATAGAAGAATCAATTAATGAGTGTATAAGTAAGTGAAATAACAAGTAAATATTTCTCTCTCTCTCTCTATTTCTCTTTCTCTCTCACACACACACATGCTCTCCCTCTTGCTTTCTCTCCCTTCTTCTCTCTCTAAAATCAATAAACAAAAATTAATACTGAAAATAAATGTCCTTGCCCAAAATTCAAGTTTTATCTGAACACGGCTATACTAATCCATTGAAGTACTGGTTATGGCTGCTTTTCTACTAGAATAGCAAAACAGAACTAAGGAGTCGCGACAGAGACAATGCAGCCCACACAACCTAAAATAATTGCTATCTGGCCACTTACAGAAAGAGTTTGCCAACCTCTGATCTAGCAAGGGAAGTAGAATGCATATGGCTATAACTGTGAACTCAGGCAGGCTGGGCCAAGTGCCATGTGAGTGATGCTCAGCCAATGCTGAGTGCTGGGAGGCTGCGAAGGAGAGCAGGGAGACCAAAGAAGGCATCGTAGAGGAAGCAGCTTTCAAACTGGTCCTTGAAGGATAGGAAGGGTTTCAACAAGTGACAATTCAGAAAAGAAGGTTGTTAACAAAGGCAAGAGTTTCACAGAGAAAGGAGAAGGGTAAGTATAAGCTGGAAAGGGCTCTGGGGATAAGACACCCCAACTTTACCATAAAAAGGCATTATTGGAAGCAAAGAATGTGAATACCCCCGTGGATATCCCCTCTTTATTACATACTAAAAATCATTAATAACTGCAAACATCAAATGCTAAGTATTGTAGCACTTTAATTCTTAACCCTCTCGTCCGGAATTTGGCGCATTGCAAAAACTATTAGCATAAAGTGTGTTAAGAAATTGCATAGTCTGAGAAACAGGAGACATTTGATTGCTTTGGTCAGTAGCCACACCACTGGTGATTTGAGTAAAATGGACATGAACTTGCATGATTTCTTCTTGGATGTGTCGCTCTACCCAAAGAAACGTCAACATTTTTAAACTATATTTTAATATGTCAAGTCTACATCTGCATGTCTGGTGACTTAAGAGGCAGCTAACAAAAATGTGCCAGTCTCCAGAAATCCTCTATGACTGCCAAAATAGATTAACTGTGTCTGTAATCCAAAGGTCCTGAGCACCCTGGATTGATGGTCACTAGGTAGTCAATTTTTTACCCGTTTGCAAAGGTGTTTTCTTAGTTAAGAACCTTCCCAGCTTACAATCTCTTAAGAAAAAGCGAAGTTCCAACCCTTGGACCCTGAGATGATTAGGGTAACTGTTTTACTTCATAAACCATAGGGGAGGTTAAAAAAAGGAAATGTTTAGCTCTTACTGCTGCTTTCGTACATATTCAAAGTATAAGGCATTTCATAGGCAAGCTTGGCTGGGCAGGCAGCACTGCCCAGGGGAGCCTTCCAATCTTATAAAAAAATAGTATTTTCAGCAAGTTCTCCTTCCAGAGCCTCTCAATAGTAAAGCTCCTGTGCCTACACAGACAGCCATCACAATTAAGAGCTACATTGCCTGAGTCACAACTCCCACGCTCCCAGCTGTGTGACTTTGGCAACACTGCCTTAGGTGGTAACCTCCCCAGTGACTCAGTCTCTTTATCTGTAAAATGGGACTCGTAATAGTGTTTATCCCATACAGTGTTTGTGAGGATTAGTAAGTCTCAGTAATTATTGCTGGCTCCACTATGTAAGTCCTCAGAGAACACCAAGATACCCACCCTTCTCTTTCTGTCAAGGAGTCTTCTGTCTTTCCCAGAGTCCATTCTATTAATGACCCCCACATTTTTCATCATATAGTATAAACTTCCATTTCCGTGCTTCTTTTCTTACCACCATTCATCAGACCCCATTGTGTCCTTCATGAGGTATAATAACCTCAGAAAAGGGCTGCTCTTCTTGAATTTTCAATAAGGATGAACAGGGTAGAGCTCTATGACTAGAGGCATCTATCTATTACTGGAACTAGAGACCACCTGTATTGTATTTATATTTACAGCTGAGGTTTCCACAGCTGAGAGTGGAGCAACAGATGCCCTTAGATCTTCCAAAGATTCCTCAAAAATCTGTAAACCTTTGTTCACCAAAGATACTCCTCTGGACCAAGAACTAGGTATGTGACTATTGGAATAAGAAATCAATGACAGCCTTAGCTGGTTTGGCTCACTGGATAGAGCATCAGCCTGTGGACTCAAGGGACCCAGGTTTGATTCCGGTCAAGGGCATGTACCTGGGTTGCGGGCACATCCCCAATTGGGGGTATACAGGAGGCAGCTGATCGATGCTTCTCTCTCATCGATGTTTTTAACTCTCTATCTCTTTCCATTCCTCTCTGTAAAAAAATCAATAAAAAATATTTTTTAAAAAAGAAATCAATGACAAAGGTCGCTAACTTTTAGTACTCAGAAAGTCTCATAAAAAAAAAAAAAACAAATCTAAAGGGGCAGGAAAGTAGGGGAAGGTGTTGTTAAAGAATTATCCATGTAAAGTCAGCTGTTTCAAAGAAGCTTCATTAAAGACTGAAGTTTTGTTCTTAATTATAAAAGACCTGATATAGTGTCTAACTTCAAATCTCTGCAGTGAAGGTGTCATTTTATTTTTGGACTTATGAAGTGTCAAGACCCATTTGGGTCAATGAATTAATTCTGATGAAAAAAGAAGCTCCCAGAATGCAGTCTCACTGGCTTTGAAAGTTTTCTAGCACTGCACCAGAATACATTATAAACAATTAATTTGTGTCTTTGGGGCTGCTGTGAATACATCGCCAAAAATGAAAAGAATCCTATTTTTCCTTTTCCCATTCAAGATATGCATTCAGGTCTTTGTGTTCTGAGTTTTGCATTCCTTGGCTCCGGGAGAGATAACTGTGTTTTGTAATGATACTAAGGCTTCTTTGCCTCCAAGGAAAGGAGGGTTCACCTGGATTCCCAAGGGTTGTTGGCTCCCTGCAACACTGGGAGAGGAGAAGGATGGGGTTCTATGAGGAAGAGAAGCCTCCACTAGCTTCTCTGAAATGCCCAGAATGCCGAAGGAGGGGCTGGCACATGGAAGCCTGTGCAAGCAAGAGCCTTGGGAACAGCAGTGGGGCTCTCCAGGGCCAAGCCTGCAGAAATTAGAGATGACCTTGGTGAAGGATTTCTCTGTGTTCTACTTGGAGCCAAATAGTAAAAGACCACGGCATGACAGGGGTATCAAGTACAGGGAGGACTGGATTGACAATGGTGACCACTGCAGTTCAAAGACCCAGCCCTCCCCATTTTGTCCTTAAGGTCAAGATTCTTGTGCAAACAAATGGCACGTGAGTTATTTATATTGAATAGTTTATTGATCTTGGCAAACAGGAATTCAGAAATAGATTCAATTCAATTTTAAATATCAGAACAATGTGACAAGTGTTATGGAAAAATTCATACCTGTAACCAATTCTTTCACTCACCCATAAAGTGGGAATAATAGTAATACCCATTTCAGAGTTCTTTAGGATGACCAAAAGAGATCTACTGTGTAAAGTACTTCATACTTGAAATGGTTCTTATGCTGTAATAGACATGTTTAGCATAAACCTTTCTTTTCTTGCTGGAATGTTGACTAGCCACTTGCCCCAGCATCATTTCCCTCTCCTGTGTACGTAAGTTAAAGCTCAGTACATTACAGGCAGCAGAACTAGTTCTATGAATGTCAGAAATAGGAGATTGGTATAATAGACAGACCTGTGTACAGGCTCTCTTCCCTCCCTCCACTAACATGCAGTGCTAACATAAGGCCATGGGACAGAAGCTCACATTGAAGTCCACATTGCACCCAAGACCAATTAAATCAGAGTCCTGGAAGTAGGGCCTGGGCATTGCTAATTTTAAAACTCCCACATAATTCTAATGTGCAGGCCAGATGGAGAACCCTGTATAGAGAAGATAACTAAAGGAAAGGTTGAAAGAGATTGAACCTTCAGTCAATTATTCTATGATTTTTATTGGCCTTGTATTTGTAAAATTGTATTTGTAAAATATATACCTATGGAAGGCTTTTCTAGATCAAATCTATTTATCCAGTCCAGGGAAAATTGGTTTAACTCTTTTCTGAACATACACAGAAAAGAGGATTCTTAATACTTACTTGGGGTTTTGCTTTTATTTTACATTTTTTCTTATTTTTATGTATGTATGTATGTATATATGTATTTTTAGAGAGTGGAAGGGATATGGAGAAACAGAAACATTTATGTAAGAGAGACACATCAATTGGCTGGGAACCTGCAACCAAGGTCCATGCCCTTGACTGGGAATTGAACTGGAGATCCCTCAGTCCACAGGCCGATGCTCTAACCAGCCAGGAAACATTTTTATTATCCATTCTAGGAATGACCTCTGAAGTATCAGTGACTTTTAAGCATGGCTATTGGGAATGCAAAAATCTAGCCAAATAGCATAGGATGCTTAATTCAGGCTGAAAGTCATCACTGACCCTCAAAAGAAATTTAATCAGATAATGTACATAATATGTAGATGAGTGTTGAAAACATGCAAATGTACAACACTTCTGAGAATTTTAGTAAATTTTCTGAAATAACTACACTCTAATACTTCTCAAAACAACCTGATGAGGGAGATATTATCTCCATTTCAACAGGAGGAAGCCGTTTAAGAAAATTTAAGCAACTTCTCCCAAATTCCAAGACCTAGGAAATTACAGAACAGAGATTGGAGACCTTATCTGTCTGAACAAAAGCCTAGATTCTTGGCTATGAAGCTTGAGGGTCATTCTAGCCTTCTGACAACAGCACCAAACTCTTTTGCTACCTTCAAAATCTTAACTAGCCCTGGTTGGTGTTGCTCAGGGGTTAGAACACTGGCCTGCAACCCACAGGGTCACAGGTTCAATTCCAAGTCAAGTGTTGCAGGAGGCAACTAATCAACGTGTCTCTCTCACATTGATGTTTCTCTCTCACTTTCTCTTTCTCCTTCGCTTCCACTCTCTCTAAAAATCAATGGAAAAAATATTCTTGGATGAAGATTAACAAATTAAAAAAAAAACACCTTATCTAACCTAACCCAATTCCTGCCTTAAACAGGATTCTCAAACTTGGAGTCCAACAGGGCCCAGGCCGGTAATACAAATAAATTAATATGGATCATTTTTTAAGAACTTAACATTGGTGTATAATATATTGGTCTATAATCTGCTTCAGCCAATTATTATCCTGGGAGAAGTTATTATTGGTATTACCAGCCCCTCATTTTATAACAGAAGCCAGAAATTTGGATTTTTCTGATAAACACCTAATTTTCAAATATTGGCAATAAGTTTACATACTTGTTTTTAAAAGAACACTACATGGGACAAATCCAAGAAGGCTGAACAATGTGAGTCACAGTTTGGGGAAACTTATTCAATCCTATCTAATAAAAGAGTAATATGCAAATTAGGTGTCACTCCATGACAAAGATAGACCAGAGGCCTCAGGCCTAGGCAGGGACAAGGCCAGAGATTGCAGGGACCTGGGCTCCACAGAACCAGTGATCAGAGGGGCGGGGGGGGGGAGCCTGTGATTGCAGGGGTCTGGGCACCGGTGGATCCAGCAAAGCAGAGGTCTGGGGGTCCCCTGCCCAGGCCTGCATCCTCGGCCAAAGGTTACAAGCATGGGCAGGGATGGAGCTGGGATTAGAGTGAGCTACCGAGGAAACACCTTTTCTTACCGCTCATTGGCTAAGCTCCCTGTATGCCACTGGTAATATTCTTAGTAACTTGGGTAATAAGAATCCCTAAAGGTGATCTAGGGTTTTTCCACCACACTACTGGAGAAGGAAAATGAAAATCCACTGCTGGAGGGCTAAGAAATGTCATATCCTGCCCTAGCCAGTTTAGCTCAATGCATAATGCCTCAGCCTGCTGACTGCAGGGTCTGGGTTCAATTCTGACCAAGGGCATGTACCTAGGTTTCAGGCTCCTCCCTGGCCAGGGCCCAGGTCAGGGCATATGCAGGAGGCAACCAATCAAAGTATTCCTCTCACTTTGATGTTTCTCTCTGTTTTTCCCTTCTCTTCCACATTCTCTAAAAATCAATGTAAACATATCCTCAGGTGAGGATAGAAAAAAAAGAAAGAAAGAAATATCATATTCTATGAAAGACACATCTTGAAAATGCCTAATGAAAGTTGTCATTTCTTCATGGTGAAGGGACTGGAGTCTGTGTTGATGAAAACATCTTGGTGGCTGTGGTGACTGGCAGTGGCTGCAGCAGCAGGGGTGATGGGTCTGGTGGCTTCCCCTGATTAGCCTGGTCGCCTCCCACAAAGGGAGGCCAGACTGTGGCTTAGGCCTGTTCCCCAAGGGGATCAGGGAGAGGGCCTAAGCCGTCAGTATGACACCCCCTGAGGGCTTCCAATATGTGAGAGGTGCAGGCTGGGCTGAGAATCCCCCACCCCGTGCACGAATTTCGTGCACCAGGCCCTTAGTATATATATATTTTTAATATATTTTTGTTGATTTGTTACAGAGAGGAAGAGAGAGGGATAGAGACTTAGAAACATTGATGAGAGAGAAACATCAATCAGCTGCCTCTTGCACACCTCCCACTGGGGATGTCCCCGCAACCAAGGTACATGTCCTTGACCGGAATCGAACCTGGGACTCTTCGGTCCACAGGCCGATGCTCTATCCGCTGAGCCAAACTGGTTAGGGCTCAATATATATTTTTTTTTATCCTCACCCAAAGATACGCTTTTATTTCTTTTTAAAATATTGTTGATATTTTAGAGAGAGAAAGGAAGGGGGGAGAGAGAGGGAGGGAAATAGATATTGATGTGAGAGAGAAATATGGATCGACCAGCACCCCCTTCCCCACACAGTTTCCAACCAGGGATCGAATCCACGACCCACGTATGTGCTCTGACTGAGAACTGATCCTGCACCCCCTTGGTATATAGGAACACACCCCAACCCACCAAGCCACACTTGCCAAGGCTTGTTCAATATTCTTATCTTTTGATTTCCAATAAACATTAGTTGCTTTAAGTGCAAGTAAATGACTTTCTAGGCCTGGGCAACACAGTAAGAGAAGTCTTACTGTGGTAGGAAATAACAGCTCATTAATTAATCAGAGTCTCACTTATACATATAACATGGAAATAACTTTAGTGATCTTAAAATCAGGTTTTATTCCTTTACAATGGTAAACATAGAAAAACTCTGTGTATCAATTACTGAACATATACATATAATATGAAATTTATGCATCTCTCCTTTGACAACATATTTGCTGAGTAATTTTAAGGTAAATTAAAATCAACTCAGTCCTTTAAGGTGAAAGGTCTCTTATCTGTAGCAGGTCAATGAAGCATTATCAGGTTTAGAGGTATGACAGGTTTTCCCCCAGGAATGACAACTTAAATGAAAAGCCCTCAGGTTGAATTACTGCAAGAGGAAAAAAATAATCCTATTTTCTAAAATCTCTCTTTAACTTTGACATTCAGATCTCTGAAGCAGAGATAGGGCTGGAATGTAGGTGCAGACGGGAGTAGTAGCACCGGAATCTTTTCAATGAAAACGCTCCTAAGAGCACATTTTTTAAAGGAGTTTCCCAATATCATTGAATGGAAAAATATACTTAATCTCTGGCCCTCAAAATAAGTACTGAGCCAATACTTGTGTCTCCATTTCATGTACACCAACCACTCACATTAATAGCTATAGTAGTCTCATTTGTCCCTTTGTTTTTGTTTGTTTTCTCTCAAAAAATGTCAAACTCATAGAAACAGAGAATAGAAAAGTAGTTGCCAAGGGCTGGGGTAAGGTAGGTGAAACAGGAAGAGGCTGATAAAAAAGTACAAACTCTCTGTTAGAGATGAATAAGGGCTGAGGATCTAATGATCTAATGTATAACATGGTGACTATAGTTGATAACACTGCGTTGTATAACTGAATTTACTAAGAGAACAGAACCTAAACGTTCTCAAAAAAAAAAAAAAAGGTAAATATGTGAGCTGATGGATGTGTTGCTTAACTCAATGGGGAGAATCTTCACACAATATATATGTATATCAAATCATCATATTATACAGTTTAAGTATCTTACAATTTTTTCTATTAACCTCAATAAACTGGGAAGGGGGGTGGAAATAGGGAGCCAAAGACGGTGGGCCAATTTAAAATGTCAGCAAGGGTCTTGCCATTTCTGAATGTTTCAAAATATGCAAGGAGAACATTTTTCATTGTTAAAATTGATGTGTATCTTTTTAAAATTAATGTTTTTCTTATTTGAACCAGAAAAGGGAAGGTGAAATTGAAGGAATTTACACTACACTTCAAAAGAATTTTTTAGCAACTCTGGATGCAAAGAAAAAGAGCAGCTTCATATGGTGAGTTGTCATATTAAAAAAAAAAAAAAAAAGGAGTTCATGAATGGGAATACAGAACCTTGAGACAGCTATCAATATAATTCTAGAAAGTTAGTAGTTCTTTTAAACTTAAAATGGCCCAGGTTTTCTATAACTGATTTTGATTTTTTTTTTAATCTATGAAAGTGGAAGAACTGCACTGGCTCTGGTGGGCTTATAAGGATGCCATGTTTTGCACGGCAAAGCCTTAATTAAAACTTTTAAAGGTGGAAATCATGGCAAAAGATCAAAGAATGAGAAATAGGTGGCAGACCATAGTCAGTTCTACATTAATAGCACTCAGCTGCCTCCTCCTCTTTTTTCTTGATAAAAACCTATTAATTCCCACTCCCTTCTGTGCTAACATTCATTTCAAGAAAAATATGCTTGGACCTGCCTTGTACATGCTTTTCAGACTGTGAGGAGCAGAAGCGTAGGAACATGCTGAACAGCTGAAATAGTTCTGCTCAACTCATGGCTGTGTGTCCAGCACCCCAGCCCCTCCTCCACCCACATGCAATGTCCTTGCAAGTCCTGAGAAGGAATTATCATCCCCTTTAAGACCTGGGGTGGAAAGATCTGATAACAGCACAGAAGGTCATACAGTGACCAAAAAATGTCTAACCCTAGGCTCATGGCAAAAATCAGAAACCTCCTAAAATCCATGTTCTCCCATATAATTTGGACAAAAGATGTCCATGGGGGTAGATTTTTACTTGAACTGTCAAATAAATATGTGTATGTTGGAGAAATGGGACTTTGGGGAGAGAATGAAAGGACTAAGGTGGAGGATTAAATATGACCGTTCTAAATTGTGAGCCACTACTGCTTTCAATTCTCACTTTAATGTGAGTAAAACATAATACTTTAAGGTCTTACATAGAGACCGCACTTAGCCAATCTACATCCTGCTAACTACACTTCTTAAAGAGTAAAATATATACACAAATCATTATGTCTATGGTTAGATTATTTTTTTCACAAATTAATCCACGTGGCCAGCAGCAGATCAAGAAACAGAACATTACACCAAAGTCCCCAAAAGCTCCCTCCATGACCCTTTCGGATCCTGGCACTCTCTCTCCCCCAAAGAGTAGCCACTATTCCAACTTCTAACCACATAGATTCATTTTAGGAAATATACATTGTAATGCAACTGAATTGTGTCCTTTTGAGTACTTGACTTCAGATAAAATTTTCAGATATGTATTGAAACAGCCTAGCAATTGCAGGCACTCATTGTTTGACTAGTTGACTACCCTGAGTTCTACATAGTGTGGACAAAAAAAAGGGGTTTCTGTGGAAAGTAACCTCCCAGGGATCTGATCATAAATTCCTAACTCGGCAGGTCGTGGTGGGTAGCCCTGCCCAGACCAATCACTTTCTCGTGAAGTTATCAGCGTGGGCGAGGATTACCAATAGGGACTTCAGCTGCAGATCTGAAAGGCCAGTCAGACCCTGAGTTTCGGAAGCTCTGTCCATTGTTCTTGTGCATCTAGGTTAACACACCTTTGAAATTCCAGAAGTAATATCCAGGGAAGGGGGCATTGACCCTCAAGAGAGCACATAATCTTGTTAACTATCCTGTAATCTGATCCCTGCCTTGCTTCTCCCACCTCCACGTGATCTTTCTTACATTCCCTCTTTAATTTCAAAGGCATAAAAGAAACTGCAGAACTGTTATTCTACAGAGCATTTGAGATCCTTCTCCGTGGCATATGTTGTCAGTTTGGTTCAAATAAACTTATAAAAATTCTCTACAGGTCTGGATGTTTCTTACATTGGCAATATTAAAATACCATTTTAGAACAAAAGACCCCAGATTTAATTCTTGCTGTACCATAATTAGTTACGATCTAGAGGGAATGACTTCTCCATTTTGGCCCTTAAATTTCTCTTTGTAATATACGTACATTTAATTAGAAACAGTAAAAGTTCTTTTCTGAACAAATATACTCATCAGAATGAAAATCTTAAGGATATATACTTCCAACTATGAATATATATGAACAATTGGGACTATGTGTATATATGTTAACAACTGGGGAAGTACACGCCTCCATCCCACTATTTGGTCAAGGAGGGTCCTAGGCTCTGAACTGAGCAGCTGCTGATGACTACAGGCTGGTTTTCATGTTCATTCCACTGGAAGGTTTATGTACTGACAATCTCTTTGTGAAAGTGTCTAACAATAAAGGATTGCCCTGGCTAGTATGGCTCAATTGATTGAGCGTCATCCTGTGCACCAAAAAGTCACTGGTTCCATTTCTGGTCAGGGCACATACCCGAGTCGGGAGATGGATCACCAGTTAGGGTGGGTGTGGGAGGCAACTGATCATTGTTTCTCTCACATTGTTGTTTCTCTCTCTTTCCCTCTCCCTTCCTCTTTCTCTTAAAAAAAAAAATCAATAAACATACCTTTAAAAATCTTTAAAACTATGGGACTTAAAAAATAAACAAAATAGCCCTAACCAGTCTGGCTCAGTGGATAGACTGTTGGCCTGCGGACTCAAGGGTCCCAGGTTCAATTCCAGTCAAGGGCATGTACCTTAGTTGCAGGCACATACCCAGTAGGGAGTGTGCAGGAGGCAGCTGATTGATGTTTCTAACTCTCTGTCCCTCTCCCTTCCTCTCTGTAAAAAAATCAATAAAATATATTTAAAATAAAAAAATAAAAAATAGCATAAAATAAAGGATTGTTCCACCCTAAAAAAGGTAAATAAATAATTAATTAGTTAATAATAATGGAAGGAACCATGATACTAAATACGAATGGGCCATTAGGTGACATTTCTTCCCAAAGGAACACATAATTCAAGAAAATGAAGGAGCTCTATGTAAAGCTCCAAAGTAGAGGTAGTGTACCTATAATATCCTAAACTTTAATCATCTTTGCAGTTCCTTTACTCAGTGAGAACTCTTTTTTCTTCCCTGAAATGCTCAGTGCCCTTATCTGTCCTTATCAAAATCTGTTAAGATTATTTTAAAAAATCTGTTAAGATTACCGTATTTTCCTGTGTATAAGATGATTGGGGGTATAAGATGACCCCCAATTTTAGAGAAGATTTTCCAGGGTTAAAAAGTCGTCTTATATGCAGGAAAATACGGTAGTTTATTCTCACTAATATGTAAAACACTAGAGGCCCAGTGCATGACATTCATGCACTGGTAGGGTCCCTAGTGGCCACTGGCTGCTGGTGTGGGCCTCCCTCCCTTTCCCCAGGCCAGCCCTGGCCCCTGGTCAAACACCCAGACGAACTCCTGGTCGAGGGGACAATTTGCATACTATGCTTTTATCATCTAGGATGCTCTGCCTGAATGTTCTCCCTCCCAGAAATGTTTACATTTATTAGGACATTTAGATTTGAAGGAGCAGATCAGGAAGGCAGGTCCTCTTAAACAAGGAACAACTAAAATCATCCTATTTGAGTAGTCATGAGCAACCTTCTCTCCTTCTGGCCACTATGTACTGAGGTTGTACAATTGGATAACACTGTATCAGGTCCTTTAGGATATCATCTTATTTATTTCCCCGAGCAGTACTATTATCATAATATTTATTTCACAGATGAAGAAGCCATTAGTTACCTATAAAAAAAAAAAAAGGCACTAGATCCCATATTTGCCTTTCTGAAAGGCCAGTCAGACCCTGAGTTTGGCAGCAGTAACCATCCAACGGCAAAAGTAGAAACTAGAGGTCAAAGTCCCCAGAACAGTCTCAGGAAGGAAATTCATTCTTCTGGATCATTGGTGGTAGAGGCCTGAGAGGCAAGGACCAGCACCGCCAGCCCCCTCCTTTGGGCTGGACCCTTTCAGAACTTGCATTAATACTTACAAGGCTCTGATAAGTTACACAGCAGCAAGGTTCTAAAGGTTCATTGGAATAGTGCCCTGACTGGTGCGCTCAGTGGTTAGAGTGTTGGCCTGCCCACCAAAAGGTCTTGGGTTTGATTCCCAATCAAGGGCACATACCTAGGTTGCAGGTTTAATTCCTGACCTCGGTCAGGGCAGGTGAAGGAGGCAACCCATGGGTGCCTCTATTTCTTTCTCTCTCCCCTTCCCTCCCTTCTACTCTCTCTAAAAATCAGTGGGGAAAAAAATATCCTCAGGTGAGGATTAACAAAATAAGTAAAAATAAAATAGACATTTATTAAAAAGAAACACTGCTCCCTAGGCCTACAGATCAACCTGCCAGGAGGCCCTGACTTAAGTTCATACCCAGCCAAGGTGTTATTGAAGCTTCTGAGGCCAATGTAACTTCAGCTGCAAATCAAGGGCAGCCTCTGAACATCCTAATAGGGCATGAAATGCCTGACATTCCCCTCTGGATTCAAGCACCAACCATGTCTCATAACCCTTAGAAGGCAATACTTCAGAGTCACTCCAGAGAGGCCTGTTTTATACTCTTTGTAGAATTATAAAACCCAGAGGCTTTTCAAGGGCCATTTACTAACTAAGGGTTCTAAATACTGTGCAGAGAAAGAGAACATGGTGTGGTAACAGGTATCCCCAGGCACTAAACCCCCAAGATATGACTAATGATCCCAAGGTATCCAAAGCATAATTCTGAAAGTGCTCAAAACCAAATTAATTCAAAACTAGGGAAAGCCTTGCACACTAGGAGAGGATGTTGAACCCAACAACAGAATACAGCAACTCCAGATAGTTAGGAATCATTGGCTACCTGTTGAAGCTGTATCTCAACATGTGCTGATTACATTGGGTTTAGAAAGATTACTGGCATTTTGTCCAGGATGGTCTCAATGTCAGTCCAACATAATGAAAGGATAAATTTGGGGCCACAGCAACCTACAATAATTATAGTAGCTCTATAAATAGGATGACAAATTAAGGTCTTAAGCTACTTAATTTTTAAAAAATGAAAATATGATCAAAACAGTTCAGTAGCTCAGAAATGAAAGAAATCAAGCAGCATTGTTTTAATTCAAATGAGAGGTTGTTTTAAAATGTTTCTTGCAAATGTCCAGCTTTATCTTATTTCCTGGTATGTTACTATGCGATGGTGTGTTGTAGGGAGTCATAATATGGTTGTGGCTTGACTCAAGGGGACACGAGCTTCTAAAGAGACTTATCTGAAGAGAAGTAAGATAAACAGAAGTCAGAAGTATGTTCAAGATTGTTGGAGGGATTTAGAAGGAAGGAGGAGGCAAAGGGGCATCAAAGACTTGCAGAACTTCAGAGGCAAAGACATCCAACTTCTCTAGGTTCCATTTCCTCTCATCTGGATTGGCATGTCTGACCAAATTCTTATCTTTGTACCATATCTAAAATCCTAAGAGATGAGGACATCAGACTCTATTTATTATCTTTGGGGGAGGGGAAGGATATTCTCAATTCAGAATGAGGCAGATCTATATTGTCTGATATAAAGCAACTTCCAAGATACATTATTAAACATTTAGAAAATGAAAGTTTCAGAATGGCATGTATACTGTGCCATTTGTACTAGTATATAACACACAGAGAAGATATGTATGCATATATGCTTGTTCTAGATTCTAGAAGAATTCATTGAAAAGAGGTAAAGATAGCCCTGTCAGGTGGCTCAGTTGTCAGTTCGTTGGAGCATCATCCCATACAGCAACAGGTTTCGGGTTCAATTCCCAGTCAGGGCACACACATACTTAGGTTGCAGATTTGACCCCTGGTTGGAGTGTATACGGGAAGCAACCAATTGATGTTTCTTTCTTCTCTCTCCTCTCCTCTCCTCTCCTCTTCTCTCCTCCCACCTTCCCCCCGCTTTCTCCCTTCCCCTCTCTATAAAAAAAAAATCAATAAAAAAACGTATCCTTGGGAGATGTTTACACCTTGAAATTTTACATGGTCGGAGTACTGTGCAGAAATAAAGTCACCCAATGATGTCTTACACAGATAGTCAAGCTTCCCACAAGAAGATTTGAAAAGTGCAAATGTCAGTTTATTTTTATTAAATCTGCTCTTTTGGGGAGAGCTGCTGAATTTATTTGGGTGACATTGGTTAATAAAATTATACAGATTTCAGGAGCACAATTCTATAACACATCATCTTTATATTATATTGTGTGTTCAAAACTCCAAGTCAGGTCTCCTTCCATCACCATTTATTCCCCCCTTTAGCTTCTTTTGCTGCTGTTTGAGTCTTTTATTTCCTCCTCAGATTTTCTGAAAATTAAAATCTTCATAGTATTGAAAGACTTTAAAAACTTTAAAAGAAAACATGTGTTATTGTGTTAGTTATTAAATAAAATTTTCCTTTAACTCTCTGGAGAGAAAATTATGAAGAAAAGCTGACTGAAGTTAATATAAAATTTTTGTTCCATACTACTTGTGAATATGGATCAAGATTGACACCCGGTGGCCAAATTTAATCCTTTTTTTCTTCATTGAAATTCCTTTTCTGTGTGATTATTCACTTTCTAAAATTTTTCTTCACCTGTTTTCTATTAAAAATGTTACTTAGCCCTGGCCAGGTAGCTCAGTTGGTTAGAATATAATCCCAGTACACCAAGATTGTGAGTTTGACCCCTGGTCAGCATGCATACAAGAATCAATCAATGACTGCATAAATACATAAGTGGAACAATGAATCAATATTTCTCCCTCTCCACTCTTCTCTCTTTCTAAAAGCATTAAATAAAAATTTAAATCTGATAATCACTTTAAAATATATATGTATATAAGTTAAATCTGTGACTTGTTCACTGAAAGTAAATTATCCTATATAATAAAAGGCTAATATGCTAAGTGTCCAGTCGTCTGGTCAGCCATTCAACCAGTCAAAGCATAATATGCTAATAATATGCTAAAGCCTCTCAACTGCTCACTATGACGTGCACTGACCACCAGGGGGAAGATGCTCTAACTGGTAGGTGAGCTTGCTGCTGGGGTCTGGCCAATCAGGACTGAGCAAGAAGAGTTGGACATACCCTGGAACCATCCTGCGGTCCCTCCCCGGCTGGCCAACCTCCCCCGTCCCTCCCTGGCCCTGATTGTGCACCAGTGGGCTCCCTTGACCTGGCCTGTGACCTGTGCAATCCAGGACCCCTGGGGAATGTTGGATAGCTGATGCGCACTGACCACCACAGGGCAGAGGCACAATGCAGGAGCTGCCCCCCAGAGGTCAGTGTGCCCCCACATGGGGAGCGCCACTCAGCCAGAAGCTGGGTATGGCTGGTGAGCACAGCTGTGGTGGCAGGAGCCTCTCCACCTCTGTGGCAATGCTAAGAATGTCTGACTGATAGCTTAGGCCCGCCATGGGGAGCAGGCCTAAGCCATCAGTCGGACATCCCCTAGGGCTCCCAGACTGCAAGAGGGTGCAGGCTTGGCTGAGGGACCACCCCCCACCCCCACAAGTGCACGAATTTTGTGTATGGGGCCCTAGTATTTTATAAAGCCAGAAAAAATTAGTAAGTTTTGTTTCACACATGATTAATATATTTATTTCTGTATCCTATTTGTCTGCATTTCTTTTTAAGGCAAAGCATGGGAGAAGCCCATGAATTTTCATTTCTTTTTAAATATATTTTATTGATTTTTTTACAGAGAGGAAAGGAGAGGTATACAGAGTTAGAAACACCAATGAGAGAGAAACATCAATCAGCTGCCTCCTGCACACCCACTACTGAGGATGTGCCTGCAACCAAGGTACATGTCCTTGGCTGGAATCAAACCTGGTACCCTAAAAGGCTCTATCCACTGAGCCAAACCAGTTAGGGGTTGTCTGCATTTTTTACCTAACATTAAAAAGCAATTATCCTTTGGTTTGACAAAATAATTAGTCAATTTCTAGTAGAAATTAATGAGACATTGGAATTATGTAGCAAAGCTAATTAATATAACATATCCTTAATTTTCCTATATCAAAGAGCAAAATTACCCATTTCTGGTAAGTTACTTGTAATAATTTAAAATTTAATAATTTTAAAGTCTTGAAGCTGATATAATTGTTTATAAAATATGCTATTTAGGGAACCCTAACAGAGTTTAATTTTACCCCTATTTTAAAGAGAAGGAATAAAAAGAAGAAATAAATATACAATTTTGTAGAATGATCTCTTATATGAGCACTTTAGAAGTTTTATTATAAGGTTCAGATGCAATGTGTATTGTGGCATTCATTTTCATAGTTCTAAAGAAAAAAATTCAATATTTATGAAATTAATATTTTAGCAAATGCATCTGGCATGTTTAAAACCATCACCAAACAAGAAATTAGAAAATTTAAGAGTCAAAAAGATTAAAGTTCAAATTTTAGATGGGTAATCTTGAGCAGACCTCAATGTTGTAAAAAATTAGTGGAGAAAACAACATAAACTGATAAAGAAAAATAGATCCAGAGACAGAGAAACACTGAACAGACCATCACACATCACAGGGAAGGGGGGGTGGGTTTAGAAATCAACCAAAGGACCTGTATGCATGCATATTAGCATAACCAATGGACACAGACACTGGGGCAGTGGGGGCATGTCCTGGAGGGGTGGGAGTGGCTGGGAAGGGGTCAATGGAGGAAAAAGGACACAGATGTAATACTTCAAACATTAAAAAAAAATTATATACACACACACACAACTTTATCACTTCTGAATTACATTTGGGGGGCAGATCCTAGCAAAAATTACAGTATAATAATGGATTTGTAAAGCAATATATTCTGTTCTATGTCATTGATATGTTACTAAAGTAACATATAGCTATCTTTTACAAATTGAATCTT
The DNA here is from genome assembly GCA_004026665.1 of Murina feae. Lineage (NCBI taxonomy): Eukaryota > Metazoa > Chordata > Mammalia > Chiroptera > Vespertilionidae > Murina > Murina feae. The sequence goes on from PVJC01019273.1 coordinate 28,392, forward strand.
CTTTACATGCTGAAGTCACATGCTACATTGCGGAATTTTCTTATAAATCAAGTCATTAAACAAACAAAACAAAAAAAAGTGGCCCATGTGTGTGTTGGACCAGTCTGTTCTGTACCTCTGCACCTCCTACCAGTCTCAGTGTACTTTCTTCTTCACTTCTCTAGTAGTAGGACTTCCATTCAGCCAGCTCTCCAGCATTCTGGATGATGGTTGTTCTATATTTTTTCTTCTAAGTTAGTTTGTTTTCTTAAAGGAGGTTTTTGCGAGTTAAATGCTTAGGTCCTGGTGAAATTACCTGATGTGGATGTGAGGAAGGGGGATGGAGAGGGGGTGCATGGGCAGAAAAGCATTAGTGGACCTATTAATCTTACCTTGTGGGGTCATTGAAGATTAAATGAGATGCAATTTAAAATGCTTATCACAGCCTGGCCAGGTAGTTCAGTTGGTTAGAGTACATCCTGATACACCAAGTTTGGGGGTTCCAATCCTGGTCAGTACACATGCAAGAAGCAACCAATGAATGCACAAATAAGTGAAACAACAAATCTCTCCCCCCCCCCCACTCCCTCTCTCCCTCTCTCTCTCTCATCAATAAAAACAAAATAAAATGTTCACCACAGTACCTGGCAGATAAACATATAATGGTAGCTATTATTACTTCCATAATACCAGAAAAGGCAAGGTTACAAAAGCCATACCCACACAAAGCAGACATCTCTTCTTGAATCACCTGCCCAGTACCTGTTTCGAGGCAGGAGAACAGTGACCCCAGAGAATCTCAAAGAATAAATAACCCAAATGTTCAAATAATCCTAATAAGAACATTCACAAGTGGGCTTTTATGCAATATTTTATGGCCTATTTAATTTCACAATTATTTTTTATATATTTAAAATTAGATTGAAATACAGAAATCTCCAACTTTTTTTTCCTTTCAGGGGAAAAGTTTAGTGCAGCCCCCACAAGTCTTTATATATGATATATGTAAATTAATTTATTGATGATTGGGCACAAGGGACAAACAAGGACTCTGAGGACCCCAACTCTGCACTGAACTGTTGGTGTGGCTATGGCATGCCTCTTCAACTCTTTGAGTCTCGGAATCCTCTTCAATTTAAAGAAGGTGATTATACCTATGAAGGATACTGTCCATAAAGCACAGTGCTTAGAGTACAGTATTAATATGACTTAGAGTTGAAAGAAGCTTTCAAGGATCACTTAGGACAGTAGGCTAGAAGGACAGTCTCCAAATTCTTAAGTCTGGGAGATCTGCCAAAAGCCACACAGCTGACAACAGGCAAATCCAGAAACATCTTGTTCTTTTTACTGAGCTGTTAGCAACCTCAAAAAGTATCCTGTTAGACATGGTCTCCCTGGGACTAGAAATTTAAATTCTGCCATAACATGTCCCCTAAATTCCACTCCATATGTAAATAACATGGAGGTACAATTAACAGTTACCCATGTATTGTTGTTACTACGTTGCTTTAAAAAAAATCCACCAGGTAGGTACAGGATGGAGGAGGTCATTGGGGAGGGGAGGACAACAAAGGGAAGATCTTTACTACTTTAAACAATAATAATAATTTTTTGTAAGATAAATTTTTTTTTTAAAAAATTCCACAAGCCCGGGTCAGTGTAGCTCACTTGGTTGGAGCGTCATCCAATGCACCAGAAGGTCGCAGGTTTGACTCCCGGTCAGGGCACATACCTAGTTTGAGGGTTTGATTACCAGTCAGAGCACATACAAGAATCAACCAATGAATGCATAAATGAGTGGAACAACAAATCAATGTTTCTCTCTCCCTCTCCCTTTCTCTCTCTCTCAAATCATTTTTTTAAAAAAAGAAAAAAGATGGAGCGTCTGCCTTGGCTCACCTGTTTGGAGCTCTCATCCTTTACTAGACCTGATGCCTTAACCAATTAAAGAATAGATGCCATAATACAGGCCTACTACTGTGCTGGGTATTTTACATAAGGTATTTCCCATCCTTACAACAACCTATGAAGTGGTGA
>PVJC01019274.1:0-30377 GCA_004026665.1 Murina feae
AGAAAATGCTACCCTTAAGAAGAGCCTAAATTCAAATTGTTTACATATTTTCCATTAATATAAACCACAGTTGTTTACCTCCACTTCTCATTGATCATAATCAAAAGATAGAAGAGACAAATTTTTAAGGAAAGGATTGGTCCTCAAGTAGAAATTCCTGTTTCCATGGTGACACTCTAACTTACAGTTTGAAACAGGGAACTGACAAAAGTAGTTGGCTAGATATTTTGAACATTAAATCCATGCCATCAGTTAGAGTGTTGGGGGATTTGAATGCCTCCAACACGACTTCAAATGTTGGGAGGATGAGTCACTAATCAATTCATAAGTATTAGTCCTGGCCCAGGCAAGTGGTTCTACAGTTGAGGAGATAGGTATAAATTTAGTTACTGACCCTGATTGAGGAAGCAGGTCTTTCTTGGCCAAGTAACTCAAACTTCTCTGAAGCATTACTTAGGAATTAGTTATTCAACATGTGGATTTCCCTCTCTTGGGGTCAACTAAATGATCATTAGGACAATGGTTAGCAACCATGACTGTAAGTTAGAATAAACTGGAGAGTTTCTTCAGTAGAACTGAAGATACCAGTTCCATCCCTCAAGATTCTGATTCAATCCATTTTGGACTGGGGTTTGGGCAACATTATGTTGTCAAAGCTCCCAGCTGAGTCTAATGTGCATCCAGGATTGAGAATCGGGCACTAGAGTCTCCTGGTTAAGCGGTATTCATGAAGTTGCCTTCATAAAAAGAAGGTCTCCACTGCTCATACTTCAGTTGATTGATTATCTGCTGTGAAGCATCCTGAGGAATTTTATTAACTTTCCAACAACACTCTGGGGTAGATGTTATTAGGATTGCCATTTGTAAAGGAGAAAACTGAAGTATACAAAGGTTAAAGAGTTGCAGGAGTTTGCATAGCTAAAAAGCATAGAGCAGGGTTCAAACTTCAACCTGATGTCAATGAAGCCCAGGCTGTTAACCACCATCATAGTGCCCTCTACATCACTAGGTGGTCCACTGGCTGCTGAGAAAATTCTGTGTTCCCTAATTCTCAACCGGCACAGAAGAAACAGAAGCAGGGAGAGAAAATAAATGCATCTCACAGAGACACCCAGTTCTACCACTTCATTTTACAGTTGAGAAAACACAAATCCAGAAAGATTAAGTGATTTCCAAGGTTAATAACCGTCTTGACTTCAGAGCCCCATCTCCTAATTTCAAGTGAAGTAAGTTTTCTCTGCATAACTTCAGCTCCTATTTATCATCTTATAGAGGACTGGCCACAAGGGGACCAGAAAACTAAGTCCACATGGGTTAATGTGAGTGTTGTCATGAGGAGTACAGAGGAAGAGTGCCTTGCTTGTGGCTGGTGAGATTGGGGGACATTTCACAGAGGATGTGGCTTTTAATTTAAGTCAAAGTCAGCGGGCTTCTAATTCACTGAGCTGAAAGAAAGAGCATTCCATAAGGAGCACAGTATAAGCAAAGGCAGGAAGATGAAAGATTTGTTGTAGGAATATAGGATAACCTGGATGGTTTTGAGCAGAGGGGCATGTGAGGAGAAGAAACAAGAGACGCAGATGACAGAGCTAGGCACCATCCGAGGGCACTTTAGCCCAAAGGCAGCAGGATCATGGCTACTGTTCACTGAGGAATGACTGTTTCAGAAGCATCATGGCGCAGACCAGTGCACAGTGATGAGCACTGGAAAAAAAGTCATTGAAGCCCAGCCTCTCCAAGGTGAGGAAGGCCTGACCTACTGAAATAGTGGGAAAGGAGAGAGTTCAGAGACTGTGGGGTAGGGAAGAATGAACAGCTGCAATGGGGAAATGCATAAGAATCAGGGAAAGAGAAGATATGGGAGAAAATCAACCTCAGTGGACGACGGAATTGTACTTATACTGAACCCCATGAAACAGGACTTAGATAGTAAAGAAAGGGTGTGATGATAAACCCTTCTGGTCATTTTACTAAAAATTTCCTTTCCAAGGTGAGAGCTCAGTAGGAGAAGAAAACACTTGTGGGGCAGGGAGAGGGAGGGAGATAAAAGGAAAAGGAGACTGGAGAGGAAATGATTTGGGGAAGGTGCAGAAGGACCTCAAAAGAAAGCTTCCATTTTTTTGCTCCTTGACCTGGTTGGATAGATGACCAAATAGTCTCAATGGGGACAGGAAGTGGCAATGAGCAAAGCTGTGGGGCCAATGTTACTGAATCAAATCCTCTTGAACGCAGCATATTCCACGAATTCAGTTGAGATCTTAGAATGAGACAGAATTCCATTCATGTGGTTCAATCCAAGAGATTTGAAAGAAGTTGTGGGCAGAGCTAAAGAACCCAACTCCCAAAAAAGAGAAACAGCAGTGAGCCCAACACCCTTGGACCCAAGGCGAGGACAGTGGAGGAAGGGCTGTGGTCACAGAGAGGACAGCCACTGTCATCTCCACAGCACCAGCACAGGGAAGGGCAGAGACAAAGCATCCACTGCCAGGCTCCTGCATATTCCCATAGCCTGACCACAACAGGAAGTGGGGAGCAAGGCAGGCCAGGTAGCCAACCTTCTTAAGCCAAGAGCAGGGCAGAGAAGGGCAGAGAATGGATTTGGGGGCAGGGCAATGGAGGAAAACAAGCATGCCCAGCAAGCAAAAGGCCTTGGCCCGGAGTCCTTAGGAGCCCACTGGCGTGTGACACCCACGGCTGTCTGTGCTGGTAGGTGACTGCAGAGTTTTCCAGGGGAGGAGGAAGCTCCTAGCTTTGCAGAGCTTTGCTCCTGCAACCAGCTTTTTCTTCTCAAATGGCTGAACACTGGCATCTTTGGAATCTTGGGTGGGTGCTTTGTTTTGTAAAACCCACAACCAGATGAACATGAACCTTTCATGTGATGGCAAAGTTTGCCCTCTTATGCCCATAGTTTCCATAAGCTAAACTGAGTTACGCAAGCTGCCAAAGTATTGTTGTACTAAGTGTTAGAGGAAGCTTGAGAGATTTGGTTTGGCAGGTGAATTGTTGAAATTTCCAAGTGTTTGGTTTTTGAAGATAAAAGAAAAATTATTGCATCACTCATAAAGCTTTATGCTACACCAAATGCCAGAGAATTCACACTTATAGTTTTTGAAGCAGGAGAAAGGAAATGCAGAAAACAACTTATGATCAAAATGTAAAGTCATACAAGATTAGAAAAAATATACTTTCAGATGAGATGACATGTTGCAAAACCTGGAGAAAGGTGTGATAAATTTGCACAGGGACATAAGTGCCTTCCTCCCATGATCTTGCTCTCCTCCCACTGCACCCTGCACCCAGTCCCAGGAGACCAGCAGGCCCACTGACAACAACCCCCAGGTCTGCTAGTTCCTCATCCTACTTTGACATGGTGCGAAGATTCCATCAAATCAAAACTGCATCATTTATTTTTTAAAATACCTTTTGCAAGGAAAAAAAAACACTATCACATTATATGTACACATCAATTTTCAGAAACACAAAATTAGGGGCGGGAAATCTTCCATCAAATGTCACATCTTCCCACTTCCAGGGGTCAAGTTAGGAGTTTTTTCCTTGATTACCGTAATTCTCATGAAAATGCCAATGAGCTTAAGTTCACTATGGAAGGTTTTTCTCTTCAAAGGAGTAGCCTGCTAACTTAAATGACTCTCCCATTTGTGACACAGGAAAAAGGAGATACTTTTGACCCAGAAAAAAATCATCATCAGACATTTATCATCTTACTCCCAAATATTACTGCCTCTAGACTTATCTCAAGACCTCACAGGGCTTTCCTGCATCACTCATTGTTTTTCAAGAATGTCAACTAAAGGCACAGTAGACAGGCATGGGCATCGCCTCAATTTCCAGCCCAGCATCAGCAAGGCCTCCAAAAGTCTACTAATTATAGGAAACTACCCAGGGTTTTTGGCAAAGTGACACCAACACAATAAAGTATAAGTTCTTTTTAACATAAAATACCCATCACCTCTAAACTAAGATGAAGGTTCACATGTGACCAGTGCTAAGAACTTTGCTTTGTTGAGAATGTTTATACTTAGTTCTCTGATTTAAAAGGAAAAGATGGAGGAAAAATACATAGCCTGCAAACATTTGTTTCTCCTCAATTTGTTCTTACAGAAACAAGTCTGTGCTTTAGTCTTCTAGAATCAGTCAGATTGGAGACATACAGGTAACTCAGTGGGTGAGGAGAACTAAGTACAACCAGCACAGGAAGGAGAGAGGGTCTCATGGCACTGGGCTGACAAAGCTGCCTCCTTAAAACTTTTACCCTCTTTATTGGTTTCCTAGGGCTTTTAATTACATGATCTGGGTGACTTAAAACAACAGAAACTTATTGTCACAATTCTGGAGGCTAAAAGTCTAAAAGCAAGATGTTGAGAGTACCATGCTCCTCCCAAAAGCTCTGAAACGGGATCCTTCCTTGCTTCTTCCAACTTGTAGCTCCTGGCATTCCTTGGCTTGTGGTCACACAATCCAATCTCTGCTTCCATTATCACATGGGCTTCTCTGGGTCTTCTGCCTTCTCTTCTCTTCTAAGGACATTTACCATTGGATTTACAGCCTCCTCTAACCCAGGGTAATCTCATCTTGAGATACTTAACATAATTGCAACTGCAAAGGCTCTTTTTTCCAAATAAGGTCACAACAACCATAGGTTCCAATGGACTTACCTTTGTAGGGGCCACCATTCAACTCAGTATACCCTCCCAGTTCCATCTCCTGGAATATCATTTTATCTTATTGGAAAATCTTCATCCCAAAATTGAAGAGCTAACAATTTTACCTCTGCCCTTTAACAACCAGCTCCACCCTCATCCAGCTGGGTCACAAGAGCCATGTAAAGCTGGGTGTCAGTTCCCTGGACAGCTGATGAGGGAGACCGTTTTTTTCCTAGAGTAAGATAAGTGGCCCAGACCTCAGATTTCACTGTAGCAGGGAAGTAATTTTACTTGCTGGATATACAGGCCTATAGATGCATAATTGTTATACTGTGTCACTAAGTTCTATCACCTTTTTTTGTTCAAGACCTAAGTTATCTCTTAGGATAAATAGTATTTTATGGATATGGGGGAAAGATGGGGAGGGGAACTAACCATAGTTTAAACATGTTATAGTTTTTCAAGTTCCAAATGAAGTTTTGACACAAAGTTCATTTGCATACCAGGGATTCTGTTAAGGTTTCCTGTATCAACTGCTGAATGAGAATTGGAATTCAAGACAACTGATTAATAATTGGTCACTCTAACTACATGGTTCAAAGTAGTCTTCACACGAATAATTAAAGAGATTTTTACATGCTTTATGATTCAAGAACTGTATCTTCTTTCCAAGATGATCAAGAACAAAAAGTGGTACTTCATTTAACTGCTACAGTAAAGTGATGTTTTAATAATAGCTAGAATTCCTCTCCTCCCAAGAGCTCATGGCTCTCTGTGTATGCATTTAATTTATTGTCACAAGATTTCAGAAAAGCACTTTCAGATATCATTTCATTGTGCATTTGGGGAAATTAAGGCACAGAAATTATAAATGATTGCAATGCCATGGGTTTGCTATCCATTAGGCATTTGATCCATCCTCACCATCATAAAAGACACATAGGCCATAAAATTGTCCTTAAGCCCAACCAGTGGCTCAGTGGTTGAGCGTCTACCTATGAACCAGGAGGTCAAAGTTGGATTCCTGGTCAGTGTACATGCCCAGGTTACAGGCTCAGTCCCCAGTAGAGGATGTGCAAGAAGCAGCCAATCAATGATTCTCTTTCATCATTGATGTTTCTATTTCTCTTCCTCTCCCTCCCTTTCTGAAGTGAATAAAAATATTTTAATTGTCCTTCAAAAGTTAGTCTGTAGCTGAGAAAGAAATAGGACACAAGCTGTATTTTTCAGGTTCTATGTTTTATCTGATAAATCTGTGGTTCCCAAATCAGGCAGTGGTTAATTTGGCTTGTTATATAAGTGCACCATGCTGTCCTACCTCAGACCCACTAATTCAATCTCCAGAGGGTAAAACTGGGGTGTTATTGGCTATATCCCCCCTTCCTTTTCTAATGGTCAGTCATATTTGGGTCCCCCTGCCATGGGCCTCCTGGGGATCTTTGCTGGCTTCCTCTAGGCACCTGATTTCTGGACCTTCCAGTAGTACCAGGAGCTGAATGTACGTGTTTGGTCTTTGGTATCTACATCTGAGCCCATGTAACCCCCTGACAAATGAAGCTGTGTTGAAGAACTGTCACTCTAGTTATAGAAATAAGCAGGTAATTCCCTTACACCAAGACGTGTGTGTGTTGGTCAAACTATTGAAGTCTCTTCTCTGTGTCCCAGCCTCCAGTTAATAGAGGAGAGAAAGCATAAAGTCAGACAGCCTTGTGAACTTGGGCAACCCTTAACCTCTTCCTGGGCCTGAACCTCAACTTCCTCATCTGGAAAACGGATATAGGTGGGGGTTAGGGGATAGAATAGCAATGTAAAAGGAGAATTACCAAGAAAATCAAATTAGTGTATGTGAAATGCCTGGCCTGGTATTCAACAAATGCCAATTCTCTTTCCTCTCCCTGGAAGGTCCCATTTCTGTTACAAGAATTCTAGAAATCTCTGTTCCTTTTTTCTGTAAGAGCAAGGGCTTGGCAAATTATTCTGTGTGAATGTGCCTGTCTGTCTATCTGTACATTTAAGTTAGAGTTTACATTTTATAATTTTAACTACCTGGTTTTCCTGGGTTGGCTGAGGAGAACCATTAACTGTAGTTCCAGGTTGAAAAAAGAACTCTTTGGCTACTCACCTGAGTCTTACCCAGAAAAATTACCCAGGTAGGAAACAGTTTGATTGCAAATCAACTCTTCAATTCAGAGCATCAGTCTGGAGCTTTTCTGAAACCATTGTTTATTGCTTTTGTTCATGAGGCTGTATCTGTGGCATTGCTTTCCCAACCAATGATCATGAGGCTTATCCAGGTTTTGGCTCATTTTAGAATTCTCCTGCCCCAAAGCCCCAAAAGGAATTTTGCATACTACACCAACGTCTCTATTTTGTACAGACTCTCTCAAATGTAACCTTCAGATTCAATAAGGCAACATCGCAATGGACAGGAGTGTGATTTTATTTATTTTATATATGGAATAGATGGTTGTCCTCCCAGTTACAGAAATTCAGAATTCAGGAAACTGTAGAGTAACCAACCATCCCAGCTTGACCAAGAATGAAGTATTCACTAGATCTGGGAGTTCCCCTTTTAAAACCAAGAACAACAAAGGCAGATTGGGACTAGTTGACCACCCTTGCAGAAAAGGAATGGGGTGAATAGAAAACCATTTCATCCTCCTCCAAATGAAAGGGATTAAAGTTTTCTTTAGCTGCTCATCTACCTCCCCTCTGCTTCCCTCTCCCCACCCCTGAAACACACGTGGATAAAGCTGGCCTCAAATAAGATGTGTTCCTTGGCAGTCTCAGGTACAACTACAACTTCATGCTGGACTCCAGAGTCTGGAGAAATCCAGGCCCTTGAAGCTAAACAGTGTTAGGAAATGGCAAATAGAGAGGCTGGGACCACTGGCTTTTGGAATCATGGAAATATTCGCTCAGAATTATCTTTCAATCAAATATCATATGGGACCAGTCTTGTGGTGGACACAAAATGGGAAAGTTGATAGACTCTGCCACTTACTAGTAGTGTGGCCTTGGGCAAGCCTTCTCTAAGTCTCAATTTCCTTACCTGCACTTTGATGACAACAGTATCTCCTTCACAGGGCAGTGGTGAGAACAAGCAGGCACTTAACAGAAGGCACTAAATCAATGCCTTTTGCTTTTCTACCTCTATGCTCATAAGAGACCTATTTAGGGATAGTGTGATGATTCCCTCTAAACATTTCCCCATGATTTGAGATTTTTTCACTGTTAGAATTACAGGACATCAGAGTTGGAGGGAAATTTTTAATTTTCTGCTATACTATTCTCCAGAATGACTGTCACTAATGATCCATGAATCTATGAATTACAAAAATCCACATTCTCCAGTCTAGCCATTTGATAAAGAAACCAACGCCCAGAGTGGATGGTGGGTGCTAGGCCTGCTAGACAGCAGATGTGAAATCCAATCCTCTAACTTCCAGTCTTCTGATCCAGTTGTTCCTCCATCATGCTATTTCCCTACTATTTCCTCAAGGATTTGATCTCTGACAGTGTAAAGAGTTGGGTGAGCAAAAATGAAAGCTGTAAGAAGATACTAACAAGGGAGCAAAAGCTAGTTTTTCTAGAAGGAAGTGGAAAGAACATGTAAGTATAGAATGCCTTGCCAAGGTCCAATAGGGGAAGCACAAGAAGACAGGGTTTAGAAGATCTAATGGGAAAGACAACTGCAAACTTTACCCAACTAGTTGGCTTCAGGATGGCCAACCAAGAGTATATGTTTGACAGCTTAATGATAGTGACCTAAAGTTGGTTACCTTGTTAAAAGGATACCATTCTAGCTAGGGTGATGATTAGTAAGAAATGGTAGTCCATGACCTGGAAATGTAGAAACAGCACCCTCTAATAAAATGGGGTTCTGGCACCAGCTTTCCCAGGATATCAGATGAGCAGCTTTCATATCTAGGGCACAGGTAATAGCAGGCTCACATTGTTTCATTTTATCTGTAATTTCGCAGTACTTTTGCTTACACTTCAGTGATGCCTCTATAAATGAGTGTTGAGCCTTAAGATGGCTATACTCGATAAATCACGCTGATAATGTGAAATCACTTTGTGAGCTCAGAAGGAACTGAATGTGTAATCGAAAAGCTGTACCCAATTTGTTCAGTCCAAGAATCTGACAGTTCAAAAGGTAGAGTGCTTCTTGCCAAAAATGAATTGTGAAATGGATTAGAAAATAAAGGTCGCTATTGCAGTTACTACTTTGCAGGTCATGAGTAGCTCTGACAGCTGCAGTGTAACCCTACCATCATGTCTGAGACGAAGCTATGACTATGACTTCAAGTTACTTTAACTGTATTTTTTCCCCTAAACTGCAGATAAGACTCAGGATTCAGAGTTAATTCCTTTCATTGTACTAATATGTGAAGAAAAATGAGCCTGCTTATCAAATTCTTGGGAAGTTAGAGATTTAGCTAGATTTAGCAATACCCTATGACAAAGACAAAGTATTTCCAAGAATAATAGAAGTAATGCAGAATGTGATATTCGAAAAGGTATGTTCAATTATGCATTAGACTAAATGGAAAATAAATCATAGGTGAGATTGCACATAACAAAGATGTCTAAGCTCTACCCTGATCCACTTGTTAAAAACCATATTCAATGGGTCAGAATTCCAATAAAGGTTTCCCCCATCATCTGAAAGTGGAGTGTTCCCATGAAACTTTTTCTACACCAAAATGACCTTAAGGTGAAGAAGAAATTACCATTAATTTATGTGGGAAAAAAATGTGTAGCATTTCCAGACCCCGAAAACAACCTACCAAATCATAACAATAACACATAAATGTTAAAATAACACTAACATGAAAACAGTGCAACTCTCACTGCTGGGGTGCAGCTGTGTCTATAATGGCTCACAGCAAAACAAATACAAACACTAGTTTTGCTTTTTGTATGTTTTAGTAACAGCAGAAATCCTCTTCTGATTTCTTTTAGTTAGTGAAAATAGGCACTAATGTTGGTCTTTCATAAAAGCAAAGTGCTGTACTGGAAACTTTCAAAAAGCAGGGAATACCTGTCTACCAAAAGAAGTTTATGGTCTCTTGTAGTTTGTCAAATGGGTTTGACATGCAGTAAGAAAATAATAACAATAATAATAGTTTGTGTAAATGCTTATTTGGTGTCAGGGAGAAGATAATCGCTTCCTTGTATCTTAGAGTTGACACAAAAATAAGTATTCAATAAATGTTAGGTATTGTCATAATTGTCACATATAACCATTACAATCCTATGAGTTATGTACCCTTACTGTTCACATCTTGTAGATGAGCAAACTGAGGTCCCAAGACATTAGGTATTTGCCCAAGCTCCCACGACTGTATGTTTTGGACCTGAGGAGTTAGCCCATTCCTAGCTAACCCAAGAAGCCATGCTTTAGACTACTGTGCTCTAGTTCCTCCCTGCTCTTCACACTGGACAATTATGCAACTAAAGCTAAGACTCACATAGATTATATATGTGAATTGTTAGCATTATGTATGATTAAGTGTGGGCTTTGGAACCAACTCTCCTACTTACCACTTATTCGACCTTCCACAAGTTACTTAACCTCTATGTGTCAGTTTCCTCATCTATAAAGTGAAAATAATAATACCTTTCATATAGGGTTGTTGAAGAAAAAATTAACACCAAATAACTTCTCTGTAAATGTTACCTAGTATTGTCACTAAATGCCCTATTAAATGTTAATAGCCTCTCAATCACATACTTGCCTACATAATATGTGCTACAAGTGTAATAATGTCTTAGGAAGACACCATCATCCTAGCTGATAGCAGTAAATTCTAGGAGACTGAGCATGTCCCAGCCCTGTGAGGGATGGTTCCAGGGTGCCTTAAGCCAGAGGATGGAGACTCTATTGTATCAAGCACTATTTCCCTTTGGGATTTGCAGACATTGATGAGCCTTATATGATGAGCCTTCAAGAATGAATAAAATGACCAGAGTCTTTTTCATGTGGAACAGGTGTGAAACTGTCATTTCAGTCATGGGCACAGCTACTGTTTTTAGAACAGCCATATCAGTCAGCTCCTAGTTAGGGAAGAGGCTCCCACCTTCACTGGAGAGATGCGAGACTCCCCAGACAGGCTTGCCTGCCAGAAGTTATGAACCTGTCATTCCACCATTACAGATAGCTTCATCTATGTAGCTCTCAAAGGCCCTTTCTCCTGAAGAATCCACTAATAAGATTTCATGTGCCTGGAGTGTTCCAAGCTTTATCAGAACACACCTTGACTGGCTAATAGTTGACACCTTTTGCAAATGACTGGAGCCAGGAGGATGAGGGAACAGGCAATGAACCCAACCTATGGAGCTCTGCTCTGGTGTAAGTCTCCAAGTCCCTCAAGGCATTAATAGTATGTCTTGCCCATAAAGAGACTTTCAATAAGATTGAATGAGCTGTTTGGATCTTTGTACAAGATTATATGTAAAAACTTCTGAGACCCATAATCCCTAGTATTTGCATACCCTTAATGAGGACCCCGGGAATAATCTGGGGCTTTCCAGAACAAATGAAGGGCCTGACTATTAAGTTATGTTTGTCATTAACCCATTAGTGATTCATACATTTAAGTCTGATGGGCTACTCAGCTTAATGATTGTTGCAAAGAAGGTAACTTTGAGACAGTATTGGGATAACATCTCAACTCTTATCTTGACTGAAAGAACTCCATCTTAGAGGCCTATGTATGACTCCTTGCTTTCAGAAAAATTCCACAGTTTAAATTAACCTAACCACATACATGGGGTGTATGACAATAGCATCCTTTCTTAAGATCGTGTTCTGCAAAATAGTTTTTGTCAATTAAATGGTGACTAGAATATTTATGCAAGTATTATTTCACAGGCTCTTTGGGTGGCCCACTGACCATGGGAAACAGCTTGTAACTACCCTGGATCAACTGCCACCAGATGACGATTATGGGACAACTGACCTCGTTGTCATTCCCAAGCCCTACACTCACCCCAAGGCCCCTGTAAAAGCCATTCACAAGAAGCCCTTGGGGAGCTCGACTTCTCAGGCCGACTCCCTTGTGCACAAGCTCTTTTCAGTAAACTCTACCTGCTTGATCTTGTACTGAGTTCAGTGATCATTTTCATGACATTGAGACTCAAGAACCTGGCATTCAAGGTCTAGTAACAATTTCACACATTTCATCTCCATCTAGCAGGAACTTCAGCTTTGACCAACGGCTGGGCCACCAGGCCTTTCTCATTAAATGCATGTCTCCCTCAGAAACAGGTTGTGCTGTCCTCTTCTTGTTAAGGACCCAATCTTCAAATTCTAGATGCTGATGTTATTCAAATGTCTTTAAGGTGAGAAGGCAAGAGGAGAAATGGAGTTGGTATATATAACCATGCAAGAATTCTCTCTCCATTTCTTTGTAGTTCAAATGAAAAAGTTTCCTTCCCCAGCAAAGAAACAGTCAAGATTTGTACTTAAATGTTGATTTTGAAAAATAAAATTGTTTTATCTTCTAGTGTATTTTATTTGTATTTTCTCCTATAAAATATGTTTACTTGTTTTAAAATTCAAAGTATCTTAATTAGTTTTCACAAGAACCTTATTGTCTTTTAGGTTTTGTTTTGTTTTTTAATTGAGGAAGAAACTGTGAAATTGTCATGCCAAGATACTTCGTACATTCTTCCTCAATCCCCTGCCCTAAAACATCACATTTGGATTTTTCAGGCCTGTTCTACCTGTTCAGCTTTCTAGTTATGGAGATACAATGATAGTAATAATGCATAAATTTGGGTAGCAGAGAGAAATACTTCATAATTATTTATTTTCTCTCCTGTCCTAATATGCAATCCAATAACTAATAGCCTAGACCAAGGACCCAATTTTTGCCAAAGCTTTAAAAGCCATGCCTTTCTCTGCCCCATTGAGGCCCCAGCCAAGGCAGGACATGGGCATGTGCCAGTGACAACCCAAAGAGTCCCTCTCCTGTCTAGAAAGGAAGCATGCTTTGGAGGCAAAGACTAGGGACTGACCTTTGAATTTTAGTTTTGCCTTTGGCAGTTGGTGGGACTTGGGGATGTTACCCAGCTTTTTGAGCCTCTATTTCCCCATTAATAGAACTATGGATTAAAATAGGTACACTACAGACTTACATTAAGAATTGGGAGAAACCATATTTGAAAGCAAACAGAAGAAGATATTTAATCAATGTTGATTTCTTGCTTCTGATTTGACTATTGATTATAAGTTTATAACTACCTTTATAAACCACTTTCCTTCTCAGATTTTTAATCTAATTTTGTGTTTGACAGCTGTGCCCAAATGAGTTATAATTTATGACAGTTGAGGACAGAATGCTAATTTAAAAATATTTGTGGCTGCTGACAAGACTGACTTAAGGAACACACAGAGAAGAATAAATATTTGATGGGTAATAGGTTGAATGGTGGTCCTCCATAAAGATATGTGCATGTCCTAATCCCAAAACCCTGTGGATGAGACATCATTCAGGGAAAAAGTCTTTGAAGATGCAATAAAATTAAGATTAGGAGAGGAGACCTTTAAGATAGGTCTTAAAGCGGTGATAAGTGACTTTGTAAGGGTGAGGCATAGGGAGATAACAGACAGAAGAGGGAAGGCAATGTGACCATGGGGTCAGAGAGTAGAGTGTTGTAACCACAAGTCAAGGAATATTACAGTCACCAGAAGCTGGTAGAGGCAAAGAACGAATTCTCTGCGAGAGTTCCCAGAGAGAGTGCAGCCCTGCTGGGTTCCAAACTTCTTACCTCCAAACTATAAGAGAATAAATTTGTTGTCACCACATTTGTAGTATCTTCTTACAGTAGCTACAGGAACCTAATTCAAGGTGCTACTATTATCAATAAATACAGATTTTCTTTCTCTCTATCCTATCTAATAAAGAGAGAATATACAAATTGACTGTCTCACCATCACAAAGATGGTGGCACCCACAGTGGAGGCGAGGTTTCTGTAACACAAGATGGCTGCACCCACAGTGGAGGCCGAGTTCCCATAACAAGCCTTAATGAGCAATCAGTGGGGACCTGAGGCTGTGTGGCCCTGGGCCAGGGCAGGGGATCTGAGGCTGCAGCTGCCACCGGTGTGGCTTGACAGGGGACCTCAGGCCATGCCCCCCTGCATGGCAGAGCTTGATGGGGGGCCTCAATGTGTGCCCTCCATCTTGGTGCTGGGCCAAGGGCCTCAGGCTACACTACAGCCCCTGCCCTGGGCTGGGGGACCTCAAGCCACATGCCCCACCCCAGTGAAGGGGGACCTGAGGCTGCACCCCCTGCCCAGCGAGGCTTGATGGGAAACCTCAGGCTGTGCCCCCTGCCCAGCAGGGTTTGATGGGGGATCTCAGACTGCATTCTCCACCCAGCATGGCTTGATGGGGGACCTAAAGGCATGTCTCCCACCCTGGCCTGGGCTGGGAGACCTCATGCCACACCCCCCACCCAACAGGGATTGACAGGGGACCTCAGGCTACACCCCATCCCAGTGCCAGGCTGGGGGACCTGAGGGTGCTCTGGGGGACCTGAGCTACACCCCTCACCTGGTAGGGCTTAACAAGGGTGGGCTGGCTGGGTCTTGTGCAATTTTGAGGCACTGCGGGTGGGCAGGGACTTGACTCTGGGTCCCACAGCATGCCCCAGACTCTGACTGGAGGAAGATTTTCATATATGTTTTACTAATTTTCTTTCATCTCTGACACTTCTATTATAGAGAAAGGGCAAATAGCAATATTAAAATATTTCCTCTAATTAATTCCCTTTTAATGTGCATGAATTTCATGCACTGGGCCACTAATTATTTTATAAACCAAAACTGCTCTAAAAATAGTCATGTATATGACTATTACTATTAGATGGTGAAAAAGTTCCTACTCTTGACATTTTTTCTAATAAGAATCTTTACTGAAATAGTGGCAGTCAATGGTAGAAGGAAGAGTTTCTCAGAATATTGAAGTCATATTAAGTCATTCTGCTTTTAATCACCAAAAGCGTCCCCTGAGTAACATGAAAAAGTAAAAGAAAAGCCACTTTTAAAGGAAATGTTTTTCTTTATATTCTTGCATGTCAAGGTTGATGGTGCTGGGGAGCTGCTGATACCAATACACTTGACATTATTGCCAGCAGGGGTTCATCCCCACCCCAAAACCAATCCTGCAAACAAGGATAATAAAGACATTTTGTGACTCTATCTCTCCTCTTTTGTAAGTTGCAATGCTGATAACCTCCAACACTCTACTCTTAAATAACAAGAGTAAAATGTTGGCTCAGTTCTCTGATCTTCTTTAAAAAGTCCATGTATCACCATTTGGCATCTTCAGCTTTGACTCATTCAGGATATTGTGCTCTTTTCATGAGTACACAATGAGCTAAGTTGTCTCAAGGGTGGAGCTATGTACTTAGGAAGAAAAGCTTATAAGATTTTCTTCTCAACTCTAATAAATTAAAATTGTCTTTCTTAAAAAAACAACAAATTTCCCTATTTCCTAGGAGTGTAGTACAACTGGCAGATTAGAGAACATCAAGAACATGTTATCAAATTGGATGTAAACACGTAGTAGTGATTTGCAAGTTTGAGCAGCAGGAAGGTACCTCTGGTACCTGTGCTATTATTAAGATTGGAGTTTGGGGTGATTGTCTTACATCTCAGTTCAAAAAAGGTTAATGGGGTCAAATCATGCATCAGAGAGGGTAGGCAGGACCAGCACTCTTTGTGTGATGAGTATGAGTTCCTTGGCTTGTTTTGCAATTCCTTTACTAAGTATATGACTTTTTACATAAGTCAATACTCCCTCTTTTTTATTTCTTCCATTTATTTGAGGTTTTCCATTGATCCTTTTCACAAGAGTCAAGAAAGTATCAAATAGCCTGGCCAGTGTGGCTCAGTACTAGAGCGTTAACCTATGAACCAGAAGGTCACAGTTTGATTCCTGGTCAAGGCACATGCCCAGATTGCAGGCTTGACCCCAATAGGGGGCCTGGAGGAGGTAGCCAATCAACGAATCTCTCTCATCATTGATGTTTCTATCTCTCTCTGCCTCTCTCTTCCTCCCTGAAATAAATAAAAATATTTTTTAATAAGAAAGCATCAAGTAAAACAAGATCTTTACCTATTTTTTATTATTTCTTCAGGAAAAAAATTATATAGGTAGTTCCTGCTTTTAGATACAAGTTATCCCTGGAGACCAAGTGTCTCATTATGAGACAAAACACTAACTTCACATATTCCTGTACCTTTGTTCCCAGCACACAGTAGGTACTATATAAATATTAACTGGCTATTGAATGAATATGTTTAAATGTACATATTGAACATCATAAGTAAAAAACATCAAATGAGTAAGTCATAAAGCAAAGAATAAGTCTTTAAATTAGGCAGCATGAAAATTTAATCAAAAAGTGATCAATATTTAACCAGAACCTTCTACATGCCAGACACTTTTTGGGCGCTGGGAATGCAGCAAACAAGACAAAGTGCCTTCCCTCATGAGACTGTCATTTAAGCTAGAGAAACAGATAAATAAATAAACAAGTATAAGGCAAAATTATGAGTTCTGCTTGAGAAGCATATAGATATTCACCCAAAATCAAACATGAGAGCTGGTTGACTTCCAGGTCAGCTAACTCTGATCCTTTCAACTCCTTATTTTAAAACCCCCAAATTTAAACTTTCACAGTGCAGCATATTTTAAATGGAGTAGACCCATGCCTTCAAATCCACATAAAGCCGCAGTTTATTAAGGCCTTTTCCAAGTCTAGAACATAGCCCAGAAGCAAGCATCAAAAGCTTAAACCAGTTTCCCAAGCTGTGCTCTTTAGGTCTAAAACTGGAAGTCATTCATTTATTCAACAAAATATTTATTGCATTCCACATACTCATGGAAATACTAACAGTGGGGATACAGCAATGATCAAGTCAAATTCTCTCTCTTCTCATGAGCTTATATCCTGGTGGGGGGCAGGGCAGATAGTAAAGAAAAATTTACACACACACATATACATGCACACTGTCATATTGATAAGTACTATGAAAAAACACAAGACAACTATATTTTATTTTATTTCAATTATTCTTTTTAAAAAATTATTTATTGTTTAAAGTATTACATAAGTCTCCTTTTTCTCCTACTGACCTCCCCCCGGCTGCCCCTACCCCCCAGCACATGCTCACACACACACACACACACACACACACACACACACACACCTTCCATTGTCTGTGAAGGCAACTATATTTTAAATAAGATGGTGAGGAAATGCTTCTCTAATAAGTGGTTAATTGAGCAGAGAGACCCAAATGAAGTTAGGGAATGAGTCATGCTAATGTCTGGGGAAGGGTATTTCAGGAAGATTACAGCAAGTAAAAGGCCTTGAGGCAGGAGGTCAGTGTGATGGTAACACAGTGACTGAAACTGTAACTGGTGAGAGATGAGATCAGAGAGGTAATGAATGTCCATATCAAATAGGATCTGATAGCACTGTAATGATTTTAGCTTTTATTGTGACTGGATTGGGGAGCCATTGGAAGGTTTTGAGCAGAGGAATGACATGACTTGGGTATTTAAAAACTGGTATCGACAGTAAACAATGGGAGCAAGGTGGGATCAGGGAGATGAGTTAAGTGGTGGTATCAACAACCCAGGAGGAAGATAATGGCAGTTTGGACTACAGTGGTTGAAGTGGAATTGGTGAGAAGTGGTCAGATTTGGGTCAATAGGATTTGCTTATTTTTGTACGTGATGTGTTAGAAAAAGAGAAACTTCCAAGATTTGGGGACCAGGAAACTAGAAAGTGAGGTTACCATTTACAAAGATGGGGAAGATGAGAAGTAGCCTCGGAAAGGAAGATGTCAAGGGTCTGTTTCTCAACATGTCCAGTTTAAGGTGTCTGTTATACAGCCAAGAGGAGTTATTCATTAGACAGAACATGCCAGGCCAGAAATAAGGGCTAGTATGTAGGCGGGAGAGTTCTATGGACAAAGGATATTGAAATGCTGGGCAAAGCATAGCAGGCTCTTTTACTCTAGGACTCCTTAAAGTTCAACCAAAATGTACTTTGTGAGCATCCAAGAGAAGGATTTCAGTTTTATCAAACTTACTAAGCTTATTTATTAAATTTCATCATACTTATTTTAGGGAGCTTCAAGTCACATTACTGTTCCATAGAATATCCTTTGGAGAATATGTTGAAGACAATGAATGCTAATTTTTTAATATCTCTGCCTTGAAACAAGATATTATATAAAGCAATATAATTTTGGAATTATCTATTTTAATTAGTACCTGATTACTTCTGTGCTTCTTTGCATTTACCCTTATAAATTAATATAACCCCATTCTACTTTGGAAAAAAAGATTATTTTGAGTTTGATTGTATATATTAAACTCTAAGATCTTGATCAGTTCACTCCTTTTGTGAAATAATAAAGTCGTTTCTAAACCTACGGGACAAAGGACTTAACCTTACAAAGTGCAGGCTGAAAGAGTTCAATTTGCCTTTATCCATTATTTTTTCTTCACCTCAGTGGGTCTTATAGACTCAGACCACCACTTTTCATACCCATTGTGATCAGTTTTAGCCTCTTGTCCTATCACCGTCACAGTACTCTTCCTTGACGATCTCATGTTTTCCCGTGACTTAAACTACATACATACCGATTACTTCCAAATTCACATCTCCTGCTCCCAGCTCTCCCTGATTTCTTGAACAATATTTCCAACTGCTCTCAGCATCTCTGCTGTGATATCCTAAAAGCATCTCCAACTAAATGTTTCCTAAACTGAGGGAGAGCAACCGCTCCCTCAGAACCTGTTCCTCCTACTGAAATACTTTGATTTGTCGCACCACTGAGTTCCTGCTGCCTTACAGAGTAGCCTGGAGTCATCCTCACTTAGTTGACTCCATCTGCCTCCTGCTGCCCCTCTCCATGCCCCCACATGAAGTCATTCACAGCCTTGCCATCACTACTTTCTAAATATCTCCCAGACTTCATCTCTTCACCTCCCCAGTGACACTTCCTCAGGTCAGGTTCTAATCCTGTTCTACCCAAATTGTTTCATTAGCTTCAGTATGATCAACAATAATCAGTCCTCCTTGTTACTGCCAGAGTTATCTTGTCAAATGGAAAACTAGTCATAATTCCTCTGACGAAAAGCCACCACTAGTGTCTCATTACCTCCAGAATAAAGCAGGTGTGTTCAGGATCTTTCATAGTCTGACCCAACCCACCTTCCCTGTCTTCCCTCCCACCACCCTACACCCCAAGACACATGGAACAGCTTTCTTCCCATACATGACCTTTCATACCTCTATGCCTTTGTACATGCCGGAGTCTTGCCCTGCTAGGACATGTCCCATCTCTCTTTACCCCTATCCAAACTACCATCTTCTTTCAGGCTTATCAAAAATTGAAGCTCATTTAAGAGCCTTTCTTCTGGACTCCTCAAGCAGTCAGATCTCTCTTCATATGTAACACAGGTTTCTCTGCACCTTGGCAGCCTGAAGATATGATGGAAAAATATGGATCACGTGAGTGACAGCCTCCTGCTCTCAGCCCCTAACAATGAAAGCTAGGCCTTTGAGTTTAGGAAAACACTCTATAAGTGGTTGTTTTTAAGGCTAATGAAGTGGATTACCTTGATCCTTAACAACATGCCAGGCCAAAGAGCCAAACCCAGGGATCCTGCAGAGTGGCACAGCGAAGTCTTATGGAGACTGAAGCCGAGATTTCTTCAGGAACCAGCTGGAGCTCTAGAGGCCAAGTTGTTTTATTGTCCCGTCAGAAGCTAGACTTCATGAAGCTCAGTCTTCTGCTTCCACTTTTTGTAGCATTTACTCTCTTGGTTACCCAAAAGCTGGTTCTGTGGCTCCCTGGTGATAGATAGTATTGCTGTAGCCTCTGCCTTCGCCATCCTGAGGGCAGCTCAAAACTTCTCTCGTTAGCTTGGTCTGAAACTATGTGTCAGAGGGCAACTGTCCTCATCCAACTCATCCTAAACCCTGTTAAAACCCAAAAGGGAGTTTCCAGTAGCATCTCTTGTGATTCAAGTCTTTTCCTTTAATTTGCTTGTTTGCTTCCTTAAAGCGCATTCCTCTGAAGGACCCTGACAAATTCAGGAGGAGAGACCAAAGACAGTTTGACCACCACCCTCAAAAGCATTTTTCTTTGCCCAGCCAGGTTGTGACTTTCTACTCATTCTTCAAGGAGTAGTTTATTCTCTTTCAAGGACACCACCTATTAAGTGAATTGCTTATAAATCTTAGCATGAAACCAAAACATCAGCCAATTTCTCCATGGAGCCATTGTCTGCCCTGGAAGCTCATTCAACTCCCATAACCCGTGACATTAGTGCCCTGTGGCCTGCCTACCCCACTGTCACCCCCACTGTGCCCCTGAATAGATAAAGGCTCAGAGCCCAAGTCTTCTCTATTGCTCCAGGGCTACACAACTCTGATTATCCTAACACTTGCCGTATTATACTGTAATTATCTGAGAGGAAAGAAAACGAGTATTTACTGACAACCAGTATGATTCAGGTTTTGAATGAGATGTTTTACATATATAATGTCCTTTAATGCCCACCCTTTGAGAGGGATATAATCATCTCTATTCTACACATAAGGAAGTAACTCAGAGAACTGGCATGCCCTGTCACAAGATGACATGACGGATGAGGGCCAGAGCAGGGTTTCACCCCCAGCCAGTCTGACTGACATCAGGTGCCTCTCCACCATGCTGTCTCATGTTTATTTATATATCTACCCTCCTCTTGCCCCCACCTGCTGTGAGATCCTCCTTGACAGTGACTGTCGGTAATTTGTCATTGTATCTCCACTGTGTCTGTCACACTGTAAGTAGGGTCTCAAACAATATTTTTTTTTTTTTCAAAAAAAGAAGAAAGAGAGAAGGTGGGAAGGAGGAAAGAGAGGGAGGGAGGAAAACTAAAGGTCCTCGATTTTGCCTTGCACTTAGTAAGCACTTAATAAATGTTTATGAATGAATACTGAGGTTTGACAGAAGCCCTTGAAGCTATCCCCTGAGGCAATCGAGTGATCTGATTGGCAGAACTCACTTTATCAGCCTCCTCCAGGCAAGCTTATGAACAGAGCAAGAATGATGGGGCCCGAGCTAATGTAATTTCAGATGAATCCATTAGAGTCCTGGTACTGCTGGAAACGGGGACGCAGAATTAAAGTGCCTTTCATAATTTATAGTCAAACACAAATGGAATGTGCAAAGTGAAGCCTTTACTTTATATTCTGATGCCTTTTCCTCTGGCCCTGGATTTGGTTATCACATGATGAGAGCTTCAATAAGGGAAAAAAGCTGGGGTGATTTAGGGGCAATTCTTTCTGCAGTCTGAGAACCAGATGAGCTGACTTACCCAGCTTTCCTTGGGTCTTTCAATTTTATGATTATACTAGAGGCTTGATGCACAAAATTTGTGCAAGGGGCTCGGTCCTCGCAGCCCCAGCTGCCTCAGCCCTTGCAGCCCCAGCTGTCTGGTGGCCCCAGCTTTCTCACGGCCCCGCCCCCAGACCACTGGTCATTCTGGAAGATCATTCCACCATCCAATTTAATTATCATATTAGCTCTTTATTATATAGGATTATTGGGTAATGGGAGGCAGGAAAGAGGAGGCAGCCAGACTGGAGAGCGCCTGTCTGATGAGAAGCCGTCAGGACCAAGGGAGTGTAGAGAAAGGCTGGGAGACTATTCCATGTGGTCCTGCACGCTATCACTGAGACACATCAATTCATCACGGCATGTAAAGGAATCAGTGATTCCACAGCCTCTGTGCAAAACAGAGGTCAGCTGTCAAAACAGGAAGTCCATGTCTATGCAGCTCTGCTTATGAGGATAGTCCAGGAATTTCCGCTTGGAGCAGAAATGGAGAGGGAGAGAGAGAAAGGGAGAGGGAGAATTTGAGATTTAATATATCTTGTCTGGAAAGAAATCACGGGATCAAAAGTTAAAAACTGTCAAGATAATTCTCCAGCTCTCAAGACCTCCCAGGTTTTAGGATCAGAGGATTTTGGAAGCATCCCCCTTATTTTGTAGTTGAGGAGCCCTGGGCCAACTGGGCAGAAGCTTGCAGAAAAGAGGCAGCCTGTGTCTGCTAAGTCGCTAATGAAGGAGAGCCTGTAAGTCCTGGGTACTCAGTTCCATCCTATAGTCTTAGTTCTATGAGCATCCCTGGATCTATGTCCTCCTTAAAATAAGTATAACAATACCTACTGTTTACAGACTTATTTTAACTTACCAAAAGAGATGAATGTCCTATGAAAGTGTTTTGCTTATTGCAAGCCCTGTAAGGTGCTATAAACCTCTATGAAAATATACTCATTATTAACATTGTTGACATTAAAAAGTATTCATCCCTATTGTATCATCAGTGTAAATAATAACAGATTTCCATTCTTTGTATATGACTTTTCAGTTGACGTTTCTTTTTTAACCTAATAATTTCTCTAAGTCTTCTTTATAAGCTCCTTTTTCTCATTTTACCAAGTAATCTATGCTCATTAAAGGTAATTTTAAAATACTGAAAGACATAAAGAAAAATGTCACCCATAGTCCCAAAACCCAAAGATAATCACCATTAATCTTTTGACATATTTCCATCCAGTTTTCCCCATGCATATTTTAAAATTATGATCATATTGAATTGAATATTCTATTTCCTAATTTTTTTCATTTAAGATTATAATATACTAGAGGCCCAGTTCATGAAATTCGTGCACAAGGGGAGGGGGGATCCTCAGCCCAGCCTGCCCCCTCTCATAGTCTGGGACCCCTCAGTGGATGTCCTACTGATGGCCACAGTCTAGCAGCACAGGCTCAGAGCAGGCACCGTGTGTGTGTGTGTGTGTGTGTGTGTGTGTGTCTGCTGGGGGCCTGCTCCCAATCAGGATGATGGCAGGCGACCTTTATATACATATATATATACATGACTCTAACTTAAAACACCCTGAATTAGTGTTTTCTGTTCAAATATTTTACACTCAACAGAATCCATTATGGTGAACAAGATAGAGAGAAAAAGAGCAGTCATCACTGAAGTGGTCTGGACCATATAGTAATGCACACATTCTCTCTCACTTCTAATTGGGTGGAAATTTACTTATTGCACTGAATGAGGTAAGGATATTACAAAACTCATTTATACATCTTTTATCTTGTGTATATCACCTTGAGGTGCTTGCTTAGTAGTAACTACAGTCAAATCCATTAAAGATTATTTTTATCTCTTTTTAATGTCAGAACCATCTGCCTGATCTCCCTTCGTACATATTCATGATGTCATTTACAGCTGGGCCATGCCCTCAGGATAGCAGACATAAAACAATGGGCCTTCCCTGACCGGGAATTGTGTGGTGAAATATCACACTTTAGATGATATTCCACACAAGCAAGACTTAGTTCTATGAATCAGAAATGACCTCTTTGCCCTGCAACACTGTAAGTTAGTTCTTAATGTTGCCAAGCATTTCGAGCTGGCAGACACCAGTGCTTTCCTGGTCCTCTCCAAGGTCTCCTAAGGTCCAAATCTCTCCATTAAAGAAAACATCCAGACCCAGCATGCTGAGGGGAAATGGTTGTTGATGTGTGTTGAGTTCAAGTCTCTAGCTCTTTGGGGGTCCCTCTTCTGCTTCTCCCCACCGAGCTGCTGCCTGATGAAGCCATGGCACTGGGGGTCACAAGGAGCACGAGAATTAATGCTGCAAATAACATAAAGATCAGTATTGCAGGCACAAACACATGCCTGTGGTCACTGCCGCAGCCTCCAAGGCCAAGACTGCGACCAAGATCAGCTCTTGGAGACATGGGTAACAATGTCATTGAAG
Organism: Murina feae; assembly: GCA_004026665.1. Taxonomy (NCBI): domain Eukaryota; kingdom Metazoa; phylum Chordata; class Mammalia; order Chiroptera; family Vespertilionidae; genus Murina; species Murina feae. Next base: position 23,538 of record PVJC01019274.1, read on the forward strand.
AGCCAAAGTAGGCAAAACCTTGAGCTGCTGGAAAAGTTATTGACTACCAAAACTCTGGAAAAGGCGCTGGAACCTGTGCCAGTGCTGGAGCCAGAACTTGAGCCTCCTAAAAAAGAACATATATGCATAGCCCATGGAACAGACAACAAGGTGGTGAAGGCCTGGGGTGGGGGAGGGTTGGGTTGTGAGAGACTAACAGGGAAAAATGGGGGACATCTATAATATTATCAGTTTTTAAAGATGCCCAGACTTCAGTTCTGATCTCCAGGAGCCAAGAGAAGAGATGCCTTGTTGGATCTGATCCAGCTTCTCCAGTTGTGTAGTTTATTTCCATAATTTGTAATTAACAATGTATACTAGAGGCCCAGTGCACAAAATTCATGCATGGGTAGTTGCATCCAGTCCCTAGGCCTGGATGGCAATCAAGGATGATCAGGTTCTCTCCCTCCCCTTGGCCACGCCTCCTCCTTCCCTCACTCCCTCAGCACCCCACAGCCACTGCTGGTTACCTGCCATGTTCCACGCCACCCCCTGGTGGTCAGTACACATCATAATGAGCGATGGAACTCCCAGTTTCTCAAACTCCCAAGGGGAAAATTTGCATATTAGCCTTTTATTATAAAGGATGCTTACATACAGGCCTACATATACATATGCCTATTTAAAACCCTAGGGTGACGTTCTTATACTCATATTTACAAACTGGCAATGGTGCTGAGCTGAAGCTCAGGGTAAGGAAATAACTCAGGGTGGGATTCTAAAAAATTGTTGTTATTGTTGTTTAATTTTTGACAACCAACAATCTTATCTCATGGTCAGACAGCATCTCATGGAAAATCAGATGCCATGGAGAGTCACATGACTGAAAAAAAACAATAAGCAGATGAAGGAATGAAAGATATTTGGGGACCAAATTGTCTAAAATCTGACTGAGGTTAACAACTAAGATGTGATCATTTAAATAATATTTATTCTTATTGCCCTAAAGAAAATGAGTTAGTGCTAAAGTATAAGTGGTAGCTTATACAGCACCTACAGAAATGCTTGACATGTGCATTATTTGCTACAATTATAGAAGAGCAGGGAGAGATTGATACTAAAGTGAAGGAAGCTGAGCTCTTGATTCGTCAGAGGATCAGGATCTCGGAGCTGAGCCACACGGCCAAGTCTAACCATGGTTTGGTTGTAGAGAAGGTCTGAGACTAGAAATTAGGTCTCTGACTCAGGATTGCAGTCATACATCAAAAGGCATTTCATTTCCTCCCCAACATGTGGCTGGCCTCATAAATTAGTGACCCTTCATACCTCTCTCTCTTGGGTCAGTCCTCTGGGACCTGAACCCAGAACACTCACTGGCCTCTTGGCTCAGTCAAATGCTGGAATGTTGCTTTCTAACCAGCTGGTGGGTGGGAAGGCAACTTGTCATTCTCTGCAAAGTGGGAAAGAGTTTTTTCTCATGCTCCTGGGCCTCTCAGCAAGGGTGACAAAATGAAACATGAGTTTCACTCTGCTTCTGAATAAATCAAAGCCTATTCGCCTACAGTTCTTTTGTTTTTTAATTTTTTTCTTAGAGAGAAAATGAGAGAGAGAAACATCAACATAAGAGAGACATCAATTGGCTGCTTCCTGTAGGTGCCCCGAAGACCGAAAATCAAACCCGCAACCTAGATATGTGCCCTCACCAGGAATTGAACCTGTGATCTTCTGGTGTAGGAGATCACGCCAAGCAACTGAGCCACACTAGCCAGGGTTAGCCTACAATTCTTCTTTTCTGCATTATATTCTCCCTACCAGGAACTGAGACCTATTTTAATCTCCCTTTTCCTTGAAATCCATGTCCATGCCTTCATTATTGAGAGTGTTCCTTACATCAGGGAACTGTCATCAGAGTTTATCTTTATCTTTATATGGTTCAATAACTACTGTGTATCGACTTAGCCAAACCATGTGTGAGACTTTTAGAAATGTGTGGCACATCCTAATATTTAGCCTTTATTCATTCATTTGATCTTTCAGCCACTATTTTTTCAACTTCATCTCCCTGTTCTGTGAATTACAGACTCAGGGCTACAAATACATAATTCACATCCTCAAAATGTTCAGATTCATATAGAAAATGTAGAAGTAAGAAAGTTTAAGATAAGTCAGAAAGAATAGCTACCAGATATGCAATATAATTTCAGGAGTCTCAGAAACGCTATGAGAGCCTTAATTAAAGACTCAAAATTTGTATATAGATGTAAAAATATTTTGTTGTGAAAATAAAGGAAAGTCCACGTAATCATCCAGAATGGGGGGAATGGCCCAAGGAGGAGCAAAAATCAGCCTCTACAGTGACGGTTGGAAAATAATAGGGAATTCGTCTCAGAGTTTTGAGAGAAAAAGCCTTTAACCCAAGAATTCTGTATTCAATCAAAAATTGTTTATAAAACAGGGTTGCCAGATTTAACAAATAAAAACAGAGACCAGACATTCAGTTAAATTTCAGATAAGCAATGAAAAGGATTTTAATAAATTTCAGATAAACAATGAATATGTTTTAATATAACTATGTCCAAATATTGCATACTTACACCAAAACCTGTTCATTGTCTATCTGAAATTCAAATTTAACTGGGTGTCATGTATTTTATCTGTCAACCCCAATATAAAAGACATTTCTGTTTCAGATTAAAGAGCTAGAAGATTTACCACATCCTGCATTTTCTAAAACAGCTACTTAAGATATTCACAAAGTAAAGAATTTAAAATTTTGAATAAGAAAGTCATGATTTAACGTAAATAAGGACTAATAGCCTTAAACTATGTTTAAAAATTATAAATGTGGTTAAAATTCCCGAAGTTATATATTATTTAAAAATGATTACTTGAAACTAATACAAATACTAATAGTTTGGAGTCTATATTAGATGATATTACCAAGAAGTGGATGCAATCAATGTCTGGGGTCATATTTTAAGCATACTCAGAGCATATTGCACACAGTGTATGTAGCAAAGTTAGAAAAAGAAATGATAACAGATTAATTTATAGGGTGTGGTTGTATTAGTAGTTTTGTCATTTGAACATTATCTTATTTGATCCTCTCATAAGCCTGAGAGAGTTGAAAGAATTAATAAGGTAAGCAAGCACACATTTTTCTCATCCATATAGTTGGAAAAGTGGGGCTCATAGGATCACCCCATGTTTAGGCACAAGTAGGAACATTTTTTCTCTAAATTCAGAGGGTTATTTCAAACTAAAATGAAGTGTTCTGTTGGATTTGTCCAACTCTCAATTCCAGTTCATTGCTAACTAAGAGGTCAGAGAAGCCACTCCCACTGAATAAATATTTGTTGATTAATTAAATTATTTTAGTAAATGAAGGTGTCCATTACATGAGTTCCATGTGACCAGTCATATTTTCTGAGGTATGTAGAAATGGTATGAAACAATCTCTGTCTTCTAGGCTTACAATCCACTTTAGAGAAAGTACCTTCCCGCATCTCTTCCAGAAACTGGTGCCTTTCATTCTGAAAAAAACCTGTCCACTCCATGGCTGCGATTAGAGCTCCATTCTCACAGGCATAGAAAAGAAAAGGAGAGTAATCTGATCCTGCTGCTGCACAGAAGTTGGCTGGATAAAAAGACCCTCCAGTTTGGGCTGCCACTAAAAGACTTTGGAGATTTGTGTTGCACTCCAGTCTCCAAAGCTGATCTCTACAACAACCTGATAGTGAATCCTCGCTCAGGGCTCCTGGCCAACCAGGAACTGGCTGAGGTGGTTAACAGAGCAGTGTCAGGTGGCTACCTGTGTCACAGTGGGACGAGACCACAGCCTGGCAATTGGTACCATCAGTGGTCATGCCCACCACTGCCCATACCTTTATGTGATCTGGGCTGATGACCATGCTAACATCAATACACTCCTCACCATTTCCTCTGGAAATCTCCATGGATAGCTAATTTTACTTTTCCTCAGAGAACTATAGGGTAAGGTACCACAACTCCCTGGATTTTCCTGAATCAATTGTATCTCTTCCCCAAGTATCATGTATATTGGTCTAAGAGTTGTGGACCCTCTGGACCATTTTATTTCAAAGAATTATGATAACCGGTATTTTTTTCATGAGAGACATAGATGAACTCGGTATCCAGAAGGTCATGGAACAAGTATTCGTTCTACTGATTGGCAAAAGACAAAGACCAGCACATCTGAGTTTTGATATTGATGCATTGGACCCTGCACTGGCTCCAGCCACAGGATAAGGTACCACAGCAGCCCTGTTGCAGGGGGACTGATCTACGGAGAAGGCATGCATATTACTGAGGAAATACACAATATGGAACTGTTATCAGCACTGGATCTTATTGAAGTAAGTCCTTAGTGGGCTGCTTCAGAGGATGAAGCTAAGGCTACTGCTAATCTGTCAGTGGATGTGACTGCTTCAAGCATTGGTCCAACAAGGGAAGGAGGGCACCATGTCTGACTAACTTCTATTCCCTGTTCACCAAATGAATCAGAAAACGAAGGAGAATTTAGAGAATACGTTTGTCACAATGGCCATTCCAGAGTTGTGAGGGGACAGTTTGATGGTCATCTGGTCCAATACTGCCTTAATGAGACTATTTTGTGCATTCTCACAATTGTAAAGTTTTCCTTCCCTCTCTATTTTGGTGACCAATAATACTACCATAAGTGTAAAAAAAATAATACTATATAATAAAAAATAAACATGTAAATTTACTGTTCTTCCACTATGCTCACCAGCCAATCAGGAGTGAGTATACAAATTAACCTGACAAAGATGGTGGGCCTGTGGGCAGCACACACATGCACAGGCACTAAGCAGCTGGGGGCAGGAGTCTCAACCTGCCCTGCCCTGGCTGCTCTGGGCCAGTGGGCAGCAGGTGCAGCTGTGAGCACGCTAAGCAGAGCCTGCGGGTCAAGTTGAAGTAGCACTTGCAGGCCATCAGGACCAAGGAGTGGCTGTGCAAGTACTGCCTTATAGCCCAGAAAGTGCACAATTGCAGGGACAGTCACTGTGGTGGGCCAGATTGATGTCCTCCTGGCCGCATCACAGGGGTTTTTGGATCTTCGAAGCCACAGACCTCTGGTGCACACCTCCTCTCCTCTCCCTCTGGTGTATGAATGTCCCCCAGCACGCTATCACCCTCGTGTGCCTGCAACAGTCCCAGACCAAGGCATGTGCAAGTTCCTCCTGCCCCTCCACTGCACTTCCATCAATGCCAGCATGCCTATATCCCCCACAGGACATGCGCATGTCGCCCCCACCCCCCTGCCCCCGCATGCTCATGTTTTTTGGAGAGTGTCTGGGTGTTCTGGATGCTGAGGGTGGGCGCCTGTGAGATAACAGTGACAGGGCAGAGTGGTGATGCCCTGTTCCTGCAGAGGCCTATGCAGCAATGAAATCACCTCCATGGGGTTAGTGCAGGTGCTGAGGCAGGAGCAGGTGCAGACAGACACACCTGGAGAGCATGGGCATCCCTTGCCTTTGGTCGGCATTCAAGATCCCAGAGGAGGTGAGGAGTTCCGTCTTCTCAGTGAAATTGTGGTATAGTTGGGGGCGACTGCAGAGGAGGAATGTGCACTTTGGGTGCCAGCACCCATGAGCAAAGGCTGCTCTGACTGAGCCTCACTCGTGTGGGGCCTAGAGCACTGCTGCTGGGCAGTGGGTGACAAGACGTGCTTTTCCAAGTAAATGAGAGAAAACATTGATTCTCCCACTGCCCATGAAGGTGGAAAGTGAAGTGGGGAGACATGCAGGGAGTAAACGAGGTTCCCTGTCTAGGGTTCAAAATCTGCTGTTGGTTCTTTTCACTGCTTACTAGAGATATACAGGGTGTCCCCCCAAAATGTATACACACTTTGAATACCTACTAATTCCAATGGGTTTAAGCATGAAAAGAAAGAAACAACAACGGAGCTGTCATCTGTTAAAAGTGCAGGCACAAACAGGCAGTTGGACCTTCCCTGAGGGGTCCTTGGTTAGGAAGGGTGCAGGCCAGGCTGAGGGGTCCCCTTTCCCTCACACCCCCGTGCACAAATTTCATGCACCAGGTAATATAATAAAATTCACTTAAAGAGGAAACCAACATACTTGGGACAACATGAAAACTTCAGGGAAGGGCTATGTTTCTGAGCCAAAACATTACAAAAGAATAGTGACAAAATGATCCTAATTTTTAAAATCTATGTATTTTTAGTTGTACTTAGGAAAACAAACAAACACTGGGAGGTTAAAATATAGGAGGGATTTCTTTTTCTTCCTTGTAATTTTCTATATTTTCTTAAGTTTTCTACAGTGGATAGAAAGTACTTTAGACATCAAGAAAAAAACATTCTGGTGGCTTTTTTTTTAATCTTTGAAAGAAGATATTTTACAGAAAAACAGAGCTTGGAGATGTGGTATTCTTAAAATGTTGTGAACAATTGTAGATCTATATTATCAGAGATGTGGCTGTGGAGCACATAAATTCAGCTAGCACCAATTTTCATGCAATGTAAGTAAAAATTACACTCCTTGTTTTGAACACTTAATACCAAAAAAAGTAAGATGTCTCATAACTTTTATATTAATTATCTTCTATAATAAAAGCGAAACATGCAAATGTGACCGTTACCACCAGCCAATCAGAGTGGCTGTATGCAAATTAACCCAGCCAAGATGGAGGCCAACAGCCACGGAACCTGAGCAAACCAAAGGGTTCTATTGCAACTGCCTGCCTATGGCAGTTGGAAGTGGCACCAACTGCCTACCTATGACAGTTGGAAGTGGCACCAACTGCCTGCCTATGACAGTTGGAAGTGGCACCAACTGCCTACCTATGACAGTTGGA
>PVJC01019275.1:0-30409 GCA_004026665.1 Murina feae
TTCTTTCATTGACTGGCTTATTTCACTTAGCATTATGTTCTCCAGTTCCATCCATGCTGCTGCAAATGCTAAGAACTTCTTCCTTTTTACAGCAGCATAGTATTCCATTGTGTAGATGTACCACAGTTTTCTAATCCATTCATCTGCTGATGGGCACTTAGGCTGTTTCCAAATTTTAGCTATGGTAAATTGTGCTGCTATGAACATAGGGATGCATATAGCCAAGTCTTTGTTGCCTGGGTCTTGATCTGAGCTGGGCCAAGTCTTTGTATGTTGCCTGGGTTTCAATTGGAGCTGGGCATGGAAAGCAGGAAGCAGCCATGGGAGCAGGAGACCTTCTTTAGAAGGGGTGAGTGGTTAAGCCCCTGCATTGTTGGGGGGAGGGTGAGGATTTGTGTCCCACCTCTGTTGACCTTTAAGTTTTTTTGTGTGTTTTTTTTTGATGGCCCCTTTGTGACTGTGTTTGTTTTAGTCAGGAGTCCTCAAACTTTTTCAACAGGGGGTCAGTTCACTGTCCCTCAGACCATTGGAGGGCCGGACTATAGTTTTAAAAAACCCAACTATGAACAAATTCCTACTGAAGTAAAAAAAACAAGGCGGCAAAAACACCCGGTGGGCCAGATAAATGTCCTCGGCGGGCCACATGTGGCCCGCGGGCTGTAGTTTGAGGATCCCTGTTAGGTTGTTCTTTCCCTGAGGAATTTTACCCGTCTTTGGCTAACCAGCCATCCTTTGGGGCAACCAGGGTGATGTGAGGTTCAGTTCTGTCTCCTTGGTAGCCTATGCCCCTGTTGCCTCCATGCCCAGCAACTGCCTTGGGATACCCTTGCCTGCTGGCGGGGCCTTGGCATTGATCACATATCTTGGGGAACCCAGGTTTCTTCTCCAGGGAGGGCCCAGCTCATGCCATTGGGAGAGAGACAGATCCATGGTACCAGCCACCATGAGGCTTCAACCTCAGCATGAACAGAGAGCTCATGCAACAGCTGTGGGCAATAGGATTGTGAGAAGAGGAAACCTTTTGGCAAAAAGGGCAAGAGAGGCCAATATAGAATGCTCAAGTGCCTTCCCAGGGGACCTTCCACACAGTGGAAGGGATTAAATCCTTTCATGTCCTTATTAAATTGTTGCCAAACATTCAAAGAATTAGTTTGTTTAAACTAAACTAAACAAGAATTTAGATATGATTAATAGGTGGAGGTTGTTTTAACTATCAATGTCTTAACTAAACAATGAGTGATCGGCTTCTACCATTCAGAGCAACTAAGGTTGACCAGCCTTCCGGCACATTTCTCTATTAGTGACAATGATAGGTTTTCGGCACTCAGTCGCCATTAAAGTGTCTTGGCACCTTTCGAAATCAGTTGAACATAATGTAAGGTTTTATTTCTGGAACTTCTATGGTAAGAAAATATAGTTTTAGTTTGTCACTTGGCTCACTATTAAATAACAGCTTGCATAATTATAAAGATATAAACACTGAAATGAAAATAAGCAAAATTTGTGGTAACTATATAACAAGATTGGATGTAGAGAGGAGAATGTAAGTTCTCATAATAGAAACTTCACAAATACTGTCTGAAGTTGATGGACAGATAGCAGCATATATATATTATTTAGAAGTTTTGAACTGATGTCTAAAAGTAAAATTAGAGGATGTTTGTCTTATCAAAGAAAAGGAGACAGAAGACATTTGTGAAAAAAGTCTTACAACACTATTTGTGTTTTCAACTATATCTGTATATTACTACATGAAAGTAAATATTGATCACTAGTTATAGTGAAATGTTTATTGTATGAAGCCTTATGGGAAGGATGAAAACTGAAGGAGAATAAGTCAATATGGCCTGCTTTTCAAAGAAATAATAGTAAGCTAGATTTTTAAGAAAGTTGACTGGGAAGGGAGGGAGAACAAAGAGAGAGGATGAAGTGAAAGATTAGATTAATGATTATATCAATTCATTTACCCAATATTCATTTTAAATATATTTAGAAATATATAGGCTGAGGGGAAATGGATGGTAAGAAAATTTGACAGGATAGGGTTTGAGAGCTCGGAAAAGATGCTTCTTTCTCTGAGACTAGAAGAAGGGTTATAAGGATGGGAGTAAATGTAAATAAATTTCTATGAAAAGCAATGAGAAGCTGAGAATCTTTTTTTTTTCTGGAAAAACTTAGGCTAAGAATGAAAAAGGGTCATTTATGGTGAAGAAAAATGGAGATATGAAATAGCTGCTTGGGGGATTCTGTATAAAATTAACGAATGGTGCTGGAGAGTCAAATATTTTAGCCACAATGAATTATGATCATTGCCACCATCTCTGAAATAACTGTGAGTTAATTTCTGAAAAGAAGAGTAGCACTCAGTGGTCTGGGTGGAAGTGGAGAAAAGGGGGTGTTTGTTAGGATTAGGGTTGAGGAGTTCAGAGCTGATATTTTGAGGAAAGGACCCTGTTCACAAAAGATGAGCCCAAGTGGCTATTCTTAGAGATGGAAGGAGATGAGGTTGGGAAATGGAGTGTCAAGAGACTAGTAATATCCATGAGGTTGAAAAAAAGTTTTGGAGAGGTAAGAGGAATTAGAAAAAAAACACAACACCCTTAGAAGTTAAAAAAGAAAAAGTAGAGATGTAATTTTTAATCAACCAAATAACTTGCCTTGCCCAGTCTCTCGAGGTTGGTTGTAAGCATATTTAGTTAATTATAATATGTGTAAAGACAAGGTATAAGCATATGTAGAATGGGAAATGATATATTGAAGATTGACTATGGGAACAAATAACCTCTACCCCTTCAAAGTTGAGGAAGAATTTCATAAGGAAATGTGGTTCCAGGAGATTTTTGAAGAATGGCAAGGAAGAATTTCCTGAAAAAGTAGGGTGAAGAAGGCATTCCAGTTATTGTGCAGGAGAAGCTGAAATGTGTTGAAGAGAACCATGGGCTTTAAATCTTGACATCCGGGAGTTTCCAGTAAAAATGAGACCCAAATGGACCTTGGCCAGTGAGTCAGTATATGCTTAATCTCCCCTTAGATTAAATCTCTTCCATGTCACCTCCCCCATTAAAGTCTGTACAGTAGCTGTAAGCTAAAGCTAGCAAGCCCTCTTGAATGAGGTATTCATACAGCTAATCAGCTCATTTCACTCTGCCCCTTCCTGCTCAGCTTTTTCAGACACAGCTGCTGCTTTGAGCTCCCTTCATTTCCAAGTGGGAGCTGGAGAGTGGGGTGGGACAGGAAGCAGAGAAAAGCATGGCAATAAAAAGGAAACTATAAAGGGATGAAAATGAAATTTTAAAATAAAAAAGACTTCAGAATGGGAATGAGGATTTGGAAAGAAAAAGTTTATGAAAGGAATAAAAATAATATTAGAGGAAGAGGAAAAAGTGAGAAAAACATGAATATAAAGGATGATAATGGCAGTGAACTTCTTACTCATTTTGAGATTTCTATTTATTTTTTTTTGCTGGTTTGTTATGAGTAGTAATAAATATGGGTTCCTTAAGTCATCAGTTCTTCTTTTTCTCCTTCTTCTCCTCCTCCTCCTTTTTTAAAAAAAAAATATTTTGTTGATTTTTTACAGAGAGGAAGGGAGAGGGATAGAGAGTTAGAAACATTGATGAGAGAGAAACATTGATCAGCTGCCTCCTGCACACTCCCCACCTGCAACCAAGGTATGTGCCCGCAACCAAGGTACATGCCCTTGACTGGAATCAAACCTGGGACCCTTGAGTCCACAGGCTGATGCTCCATCCACTGAGCCAAACCAGTTAGGGTTCCTTCTTCTTCTTCTTCTTCTTCTTCTTCTTCTTCTTCTTCTTCTTCTTCTTCTTCTTCTTCTTCTTCTTCTTCTTCTTCATGGGAACACATATGGGAAAGATGGTCACATGCAAGACACACTCTCATGGATACACCCAGGTTTATGAACAATTCACAGCACATTAATTTTAATTACATTCTTTTCTCTTTCAGCTAAGAATGTATATACAAGCAAATAGGTAAAAGTGATCTTGTTATAGAAATAACTATTTAATTTATCTTAAAAATAAAAAACCTTTTGAACACTTAACTGTCATTATTATAAATTAGTATCACAGCCAATTATAGCATCTGGATTGAGGACAGCTAGGACAAGTTACTTATGAAATTTTATATTCTAGTTTGCTGCACAATAAAGAATAGTTTCTGTATGTAAATGAGTAGCTGGGGGAGTGTAATCAATTCAGGAAATAACTGCTGAGCATCTCTAATGTGCTAGGCTTATTGATCTTGATCACTTATCATAAGCTCTCTAAGAGCAATATTCTTCTTGATCTTATTCCTTCTATTCTTCCTTCTCTGTTGCTGTCCAGAGTAAAATTCGGATGGGATATTGAGAAAGGAAATATTTAAACAGGTTTTTGAAGGGTAATATTTAAACAGGTTTTGAAGGAGTCCTTGGGTGAGTAAGCCATTTCATGATGAAGATACTGTCTGAGAAATACCAAGTTGTTGTTTGAAAGTATAAAATATGTGTATTGGAACATAGATTTCATGACTCAGTATGGTAGAAAATGAAGTTGAAAACATTTATTTATTGAATGCTTTATAAATGCCTGGTATTGTACAGTTATCTTCATTGTTGTGACCAAGTTGTGATTATATTCATTATTATAGTAAAGGGTAAATAATTAGAAGAGGACTGTGGGTAGAGTTCTGGTGCACACTGATACTAAACACGAGGCAGAAAAAAAAAAGAGTAAAATGCAAATAGTCAGGAGTAGTAGAGAATCAACTGAATCCAGTGTCCCAAAGCAGAGGAGAAATGGTCCAATAATATGGATAAAATTTGGGCAACAGGGCCAAATTTCAATAGTTTGAGGACTGAGAAAAGAGCAGAAACTAACATTTAGTAGACTATTGTTGGCATTTTGGAAGAGCATTTTATGTAGAATGTTGGAGATAAAAGTGTAAGAGGAAGCTTCAATGAGAGTATGAGGAGGAGATAGAAGCAGCATAGAACTGGCTCTCTTGAGGATCAATGGCCCTTGGAAGGAAATGGAAGAGTGACACCAGGTATCATCAACAAGGCCTGAAAACCTTCTTATAGATGAAGAGGGAGATTGACATGTGAGAGATAAAATACCCCTGATGCAGGCCATTTGATGGGAATGGATGGGCTCCGAAACAGTTGGAAGAGTTGGGCTTGGAAGAGAAGGAGACCACAGGAAGGCAGAACTGGAGGGAGGGCTTAAGTGATCTGATTCTGCACTGAGTTTTTATCACCTGTTTTGTACCACCACTCCCTATTTCTAGGGGTAATAAGCCAAGCCTAATAATCGGGTCACAGTGATAATTCCAGTGCAGCCAGGACACGGTAGAACCCTGAGCATATCTCCAGTGTTGGTCAGAATCAGTAGGTCCAAGACTTCTTTATAAAATAGCTGTGACTTTTCTGAATATAGAAGGTTTTCAGAGTAAATATAGAAATGTGACTTGTGTCAGCTTTATATATAGGTAGGCCCAACAAGAACAAGACAGGGCATAGAATAAAACACAGGCTATATAGGGCCTTATGTATGCCTTAGCTCTCACCCATTCTCAGAGCAAGTCTTTCATAGTCAATCTTATATTGGTAACACCAATCAGAACTGATAAAATGTTTAACCATGCAACTATCCCATAATAGTCCTGGGGTGTGAGGTTGCTCAGGAGTGCAGGATTCTGTCCAAATGGAGTCACGCTGCAGTCAGTGTTAGCAGCACACAGTTTATATTGGGCCCCACTTTCAGCGTGCTGCAGTTAACATTTTTTGTTTTTGTAGGGAAACTTTTTTTTTAACTAATTGAAATCTATTCTCTAGGGAAGAGAAAGAACCCATTAATTTTCAGAACATAGGAAAAGATGCTATGTTGGGACTGAATTTGTGAACTAGAAACCTAATAGAATCACATGGTATTAGTTGAGTCCCTTGCCAATTAGTAGACTATCTTCTCATACTTGCCCATTGATTTCTAGGGCCTCAAACATCAGAAATTTATAAATATTTTTATAGCTTATATTTTCTTATTTACCCTATTAAACTCTAAACATTTGTGAGGTGGTGGTGAGGGAGTTCTAGTTAGTTAAGTTCCATGGAGGGAGTCATTTACACATGGCTTTTCTCAAATATTCCACTTTATGTAATCAGACCCTTAAAATCTCCAAGGAGTTAGCACAGGAAGATTCCTCCCTCCTTTATTTTATTGGTGACAAAACAGAGGCTGAGGTTAAGTGACATCCCTATCTTAGAAGTGGCTATGTTAGAAGGAGAAGCCAGGTCTTTAGAATTCTTAAAACCGTCTTATTTAACTCCTTACTTAACGGTGAACTTAACTGTTTAAGAGGCAGGACATTGTGGTTCTAAGAACATCGGCTTTATAATCACACTTTATATTCAGGCTAGAAGCTGGGTGTCACTGTGTCTCATTAAGTTACCACTTACTGAATACCTAGTGTGTACCAGTTCCATGCTCTTTGCTTGACAGGTGACCTCACTTACCAATCATACACAGTGCTACAAGGTAGGCAGTGTTTTCTGCATTTTAATAGATATAAAAGTTACTTAAAATGATTAATTGGCAGGTGATGGGCCAGCTAATAACATACAGATCCAGGACTTGACCCCTATCTGACCTTGTTTTCTCCATGCTTCTTCACTGGAGTTCATAGTGACATGCCATGTGACCATGGAACATTCACTTCATTTTCAGTTTCCTTACTTTAAAAATGAATATGTTTGTAGCGGCATACTTTGCAGGGTGCTTGACAATTAAATCAGAGCACAAGGGGACCATCTACTACAATATCTTTAGTTACTTTAACAACAGTGATGGGTGCTATTTGTCACTCTGATTTACTCAGATGGTTACTGTTGAGGCTGGAGCTATGATCCAGGTTTTTTGATGTCCAGCTCCCCCTCCAGTTACCCTATGATGCTGCAAGAACGGTCTTGTGGGCAGACATAGGAACACAAGGAGGAGGAGGAAGAGTAAATGAGACAGAAAGTGGGGACACTCACCAACATAATGATAGGTACATGGCTAATCAGGAAGGGACCCTGGGGGAGGAGTCAGTCATGTGCACAGGGAATGGCTGTGAAGCAGAAATAGCCCCAGTGGGTAGAGAGGCACTGATGAATATGAAAGCAACCAGAGCCGTCTTGCAGCTTAATTTACCATTTATTTCGCTTGAGGTAAATTAGGAGAAAAGATCTATTTTAAAATGAATTTACAACTATGAAATTAAAGAAGCTGCACATTGTGGGCATAGAAATTACAGATGGTCTGACTATAGTCATATGAAGAAAGGATAAAATAAATATGATAAAACATACTTGGAGTTTAAAATGGATATAGCTGTAAGATAGGACCAGGCTATTTGAATGAGATTATCCATTCATTTACTCATTCATTAAGTACTACTCAGCTCTGGCCATGTGGGGGTGAAACAGTTAGCAGTACAAAGCTGAAGGAAAAATGGCCCCTTCCTCAAGGAGGTCAGATTGTGGTAGGAAAACATCCTATATAATAAGAGAGTAATATGCAAATTAACTATCACATTCTCACTCTGTCACTCCATCAGTAAAATGGCTGTTGCCTTGGAGCTGGAGTGAGCAGAAGGCTTGTGTTGCCCCTGGAAATGGAGGAAGCCAAGCTTCCTGCCTGCCCTGGCTGGCCCTGAGCTCTGCTCAAGACTACGAAGTATCAATTATAGAAGATAAATAAACCCCAGATACCTGTTTCCAGCCAGCATGGCCTCTGCTCAAGGAGGGGCTGGGAGCCTCGGTTGCCAGGGGCAACCCAACCTGGGCTCTGCTTAAGGCTACAAAGTTTCAATTATAGAAGTTAAATAAATCCCAGATACCTGATTCCAGCCCGCAGGCATGGTCAGCCTGTAAATGGCCATCAGCCCCTTACCCAGGCTGGCCAGGCACCCCAGTAGGGACCCCCACCCTGAAGGGACTATGGCCATCCTGAAAACAGTCCTTAGCCCTCACCCAGGCTGGCCAGGTATCCTAGCAGGACTCCCACCCTGATCTGGGACACACTTCAGGGCAAACCAGCCAGCCCCCACCCATGCACCAGGCCTCTATCCTATATAATAAAAGGGTAATATGCAAATGGACCCTAACAGCAGAATGACTGGGAATGACTGGTCACTATGGCACACACTGACCACCAGGGGACACATGCTCAATGCAGGAGCTTCCCCCTGGTGGTCAGTGTACTCCCAGAAGGGGAGCTCTGCTCAGCAACAAGCCAGGCTACCAGCTTCCAGCACAGTAGTGGTGGCATGAGACTCTCCTACTTGCTCAGCAGCACTAGGATGTCTGACTGCAGCTTAGACCTGCTCCCCACTGGCAAGTGGACACCCCCCAAAGGCTCCTGGGCTGCCAGAGGGATGTCCACCTGCCAGCTTAGGCCCGATCCTCCAGGGAGTGGGCCTAAGCCAGCAGGTGGACATCCTCTTAGGGTCTCAGACTACGTTAGGGCACAGGACATGCTGAGTTATTTATACACTAGTTATTTAATGTATAAATAACTAACTATAATATGGTATGAAAAGTCCCATTAAAGAGTCTTGCATGGAGCCTTCATGACTAACAAAATGTAGCCATGAAAAACAGTAACTACTTACTTAACAAATTAAAATAATCATTTTCTTAGAAGATCAATAGCAGTTATTCTGAAGGAAAAGTGAGTGAGGATCATTCCAGAAAGAAGAAATAAGTACAAATTGGCAGAAACATCCTGAACTCAAGGATATGGAATGTGTTCTGTTTGAGTGTTGGGTCCAGGAGGAAAGCTGGTAGAAGTAACATGGAGGGCCACACATTAAGAAGTTTGGAATTATAGTTATGGTCAGTGGGGAAGGTCTTCCTAGGGCAACGTGGCAGAAGCTAATAGATTCAGAAGTCACTGCATTTGCCCAGGTGAGAAACAAAGGCCTGAAATAAGGTACCAGAATGAGAAGGAGGGTCAGAATTATACTATCTTCAGATTGTTTTCTTAAAGCTCTTATTTAATTTTTCTAAAGTACTTAAATAAAGGTCCTTATGTACTTTAGCTTGTTTGTTTTAAGTACCAAGAAAAAAGAACTTTGACTTCTTTTCTCCACTCTTCCTCTTCTTTCTCCTCCTTGTCTCACTCTCATAACTGCCCTCCCCTTAGCTCTGGCAACAGCAGTGCCTCATCCCTCTCGGGTCCAGTAAGCATGGATCTGGGAGGAGGAATCCTCTGAAAAAGGGTAGATATTTCTGTTGGAGGAAATGTAGACTAATTAGTGGCCAGGCCCCACGGTTGGTGAGAAGATGAAATAATTGTGGTAATGTAGCACCACTTTGCAGAGCAGACATACTGTTGGGAGACAGCTGGCCTGAAAACATGACTTAGGAAGTCAGCTCCGCTCAAAAGTTCTGAAGCTCATTCTGACCTACAGTAGAGAAGGCAACTCCAAGAGAGTGGGCTAAGTAGAGAGAAGCATTAGAGCCAAGAGCAGCTAATAATTTATATACAATTATGTGTAATATACATTATAAATTTTGTTTTGTTTTCTTGTTTGTTAACATTTAGAAAATTTTATATTTGCAATATTATGCACTATTTCATTGATTGTGCAAAATAAATTACATTGAATATATCATCTTGAATTAAATATAGAAGTGCTACACTAGTTATTTTGCTCTGCTATTATAATGGCTAAATGAAATACATTCCCTATTTTATTGTGGAACCCTTGTGCATTATCACGGAAAATGGTAGGTATTCCAGAAAAGTAGAGTAGACTCAACTCCCAAAAAGTGGGCAAAGGAAATTTAAACACTACAGATGGAAGATTCCCAGCCAGTGGCCCTTGTTTAAGAATGAGTTTTTAAGAGGAGAAAATGCTAGCTGAGGAAAGGAGACAGTAATCACCAGGAGCCAGAAGTACACGGAGAACACCCAAGCAAAAATAATCTCGTTTCTTTGTTGGATGATGCCACGAGATTCTGTAGGCCAAGAGAATGCTGATATTGATATTTTCATTTTAGCAAAATGGCATTTGAAAAATGTTCAGATGACGACAAAAGGGAGTGAAAGTACCATTAAGTCACATTTATAACTGGTTGACCCATGTGTCACTTAGAGAAGAGGTCAGCACACTTTTTCTAGAAAGAGCCAGAGTGCAACTACTTTAGACTTTGTGAACTATGGCCACTGTCGGAACTAATCAGCTCTGCCTTTGTAGCATGAAAGCAATGACAGATATAGATAAATGAATGAGTGTGGCAGAGGTTCTAATAAACTTTCTTTACAAAAACAGATGGCAGGTTGAATTTGGCCCTCAGGCTGCCATGTGCTGATTCCTGGATTATGTTGTTAAATAACCAGTTGAGATCAACCTGGACTGAGGTCTCTAGTGGCATGCTGTGGAATCCTCTCTAGTAACCTGTTCAAAATGTTCTAACTTGTAGCAGGCAAATTAACTACATACATGAGTAATAGAACTGATGGGAAATAACCTACATGCGGA
Organism: Murina feae; assembly: GCA_004026665.1. Lineage (NCBI taxonomy): Eukaryota > Metazoa > Chordata > Mammalia > Chiroptera > Vespertilionidae > Murina > Murina feae. The sequence continues at coordinate 10,531 of PVJC01019275.1, forward strand.
AGACAATCAGGATCCAAATGGTTATTTGATAGATGAGTAATAAGAGCAAATGAGAACAATGAAATTTAGGGCTAACTCTCACGTTGTGCACTAAAGTTAAAAAGGGCCCTGGCCTGTTTTTTTTTTCAGTGGTTAGAGCATCCATCCATGGACTGCAGGGTTGTGGGTTTGATTCTGATCAAGGGCAGTTATCTTGGTTGCGGGCTCCATCCCTGGGCCTTGTTGGGCATGTGCAGGAGGCAACTAGTCGATTATCTCTCTCACATTGATGTTTCTCTCTCTCTGTCTTTCCCTCTCCCTTCTACTCTCTTTGGGAATCAGTGGAGAAACATCTCAGGTGAGGATTAACAAAAGTAAAAAAAAGGGAATTCTAGGACTATCAAGGGGAGACTTTGCCTGACAGTAATTCATGCGAAAAAAAATCTCTGTGTAACTGACCAAAATGTTTACAGTTAGGCAGTGATGTGAGGTGGTTACCAAGTAGGCTGAGAATACTAGGCCGCATTAACACAACATACAGTGTCCAAGGAAAGGAAGTTGTGATCCTATGGGATTTGCGTGGGTCAGAGTCCACTGGAGGGGGCATATTCAGTTGTAGGTATCATGTCTTATAAAATATTTTGCCATTAATCAAGGATAATGGAGATACCCAATTATTCCTAGAACTGTTGTAAATATTTTATAAATGTGTATTCAGTGAAGAAGATGTCTAATTTCTTTAAATTATTGAAAGTCAGTCATTTTGGGGAGTTGCAAATCGTTTTGCCTTTTGGGGAAGATATAGGAATTGGGGGTATATCTTTGTTCTAGAAGGAAACATCTTGATAACCCTCTTTAGTCACATATGATCTGATATTAGTTTAGGAATTACTGAATTAGCAAATTAACTCAAAGACATTTTAGACATATTTTAAGAGTACAGTTTAGGGGTTTATACTTGGATATATTAGAAGAACTCAACGATTGGAGAATTAGATAATTTCCTCCCAACCCAAGCCCAAATGTGAAGTTTGACTGCCCTATCTATGCTTGAAAACTTATTTTCCCTTACGAGATATATGTGTGTATTCTGATCTAAGTAAGTCTTCATTTATAGGAAACTGGGAGACCAGGCTAGGGTAGAAAGGCTATGTTGGCTTAGAAGACAGTTTGTGATTTGAACTTGAACTGGGCTTAGTTAAACACTACCTGGCCTGCCTCCATGTGTTTTCCTTATGGTAAATTATCTGACCACACATAGCCTTGGTGTACGTCCTTACCCATAACTTTGTCCTGTGCCAGCCTCAGGGACAACCTGTACAAGGCTGGCCTTTCCTCAGTAGGTACAGAGTATAGGGAAGAGGCCTTTTTTAAAAGAGAAATGATTGTACTTTGAAATGTTCCTCTAAGAACATAATTATCTTTTGTATTTTATACATCTTTTATGGTTGTTCATGCACAAAGGTAGGCTTTACACAAGCTATTCAATCGTTGATATAAATGCATGATCTCTAATGTTTCTTAAAGAGTAGAGGGCATGAGAATCATTTGAAGAGCTTGAAGAGTGTAGTTCTTGGGCCTATATATGAAGATTTTGATTTATATGTGCATTTTTTTAAACAAAGCAACAGATAATTTTGACATGGTTGGTCCTACAGTCAAAGTTTACATCTATTAGACTCTAAAGGTCAAAAAATTACAATCTATCTATTCCTTTGTGATAAAATAAATTTGTATTTTATTAACAACAACATTAAACAGTGAGAAGACAGCATCATCACAAACTTTTAGTTTCCTTCTTGAGGGTTAAGAGAACATAAAAGCCAAAGTCTGGAAGCAGGAATAGATAATATGGGGAGATTATATTTTTTTTGCAAGTGCAAATTCCCTAGGTTTGAGATTAATAAACAACCCATTAGTCATGAACTTTTCATTAGGACTACATGGTAGCTTCATCCATAGTCAGGATATTGAAATTCATTCTACACCAGCATGCCTTAAATGCAATTATTGTTGAATTGATTCAGGTTCTATTATCAAGACATTCTCAGATTAATTATTTTGGTGTATAGATCTTGCAACTTCTTTCCTTATTATGGTCTCCAAGATGAGACTCTCTAAGGCTGGAATGATTCCCAGTTGTGTGTGTGTGCGCGCGACTTGATTTTGTTTTAGAATTATTGCAGCTATATCTCTGTTGGGCTACTTCTATATATGTGTAACCTAAGTCTCTATTTACTGTTCTGTTAAATAGAAAGGAAAATGCCTAGTTTTACAACTCTACTTAATCTTTGAAGATCAATTGAGACCACTCTTATGAAATTGTTTTATAAATAATAAAGCACTATAACATATTATTAATTATTTAAAGAGATAGAAATAGTGTGGGCAACAACATAGAAGAATGACAGCTCATGATTTTACAGAAGACACTGGTTGTTGAGTATGGCTGAAGTGAATGTAAAACAAAACCAGTAAACAGTGGACAATGAGTTTGAGTCAAATTGTGGAGCCCTTGATTGCTAGGCCAAGTTTGTACTTTTATTCATTAGACAATAGCAATGATTGCCTTATGAATAGAGAGTTGATGGGATCAGAAGGATTATATGGCATTAGGTGTAAAATATCCTTGAATGAAACAGGACAATGATGAATTAAGTGGTTATTGAAATAATCTAGATGAGAGATAATGAAACTCTGTACTGGAGACATGGAAATTAAAATGAAGCGATATTTGAGAGAGCTGGAAGTTGAGGACAAAATCATATGCAGATATGAAGGGTGGATGAATAGGGATATTTGTGCTATCTTTGCTTCTGCTAAGTTTTGATGACTGGGAGAACTAATAGAAATAGGGAACACAGGTATGGCCCCAAATCTTAAACTTATATCTGGTTCAATATTTGCTGTTTTATTATATAGTTCCAAAAGAGACTTTTGTGTTTCTAGGCAGTTCTTTTTCTAAAATTGCCCCAGGATGTGTGCATTCATTGTTTAAAATTATATCTCTTATTTCCATGTTCCATATTTATGAGCCAATATTCCAACTTCCATGTGATTACTTTTACATAAAACACATTTACAGAATTTTTCTGACACTACATTATATTACATGTGTAAGGGCTAAATCTGGAAAAGTTTAACAGATAAAAATCCATTCTGTCAGTTATGCAAGGATTAACACAGGCAACTCCCATTAATGTTAATCATCCAACACTTTGGCCACTAAAGTTTCACCACATTGAGAGGAAGAGGTCACACATGGAGAGGAAGAAGAGAAACAAGTAAATAATTTTCATATAGTGTATTGTGTGAGCCATTCTATAAGTTTATTTAAAAAAATGAAATGAAGGCATTTTTTTTTCTAGCATAAAACTAAAGAGCAATACTTCTTTCTTAAGTCTCTCAGGTGACATTCCGTCTTATTCCAGGTCGGCATTTCATTAAACTACTTCCTATGCTTTGAAAATAATAGTAGCCACTAATTATTGAATGTCCAAATGTAACAAATATAAAGATATTAAGTGCTTTAATTATAAAACAATTTTATTAGAGTGGACTCAATTGATCCTCAAAGGATTAAATAAACTTTAAAACTAGGCATTTTCCACAACTGTATGCAAATTAGCCCAGCCAAGATGGCAGAGGCCGCAGCCCTGGAGAAGCTGCACACCAGGGCCTAGCAGGGCAGATGGAAGACCTCTGCCTCGGGAGCTGGGAGGTGGGAGGAGTGAGCTGGCCAGTGGCCAGAGCCTCTGGAGGGAAGAGTGAGCAGCCCTGAGGCTGCAGCCTGGAATCAATCATCGTGGGGCACACACACACATGGAGGCTAAGCCTCCATGTGTGTGTGTGCTCTGCCATGGATTCTAGGTAGCAGCTGGGGGCGGGAGGAGCCAGCCAGCCACCCCCCCCCCTCAGAGGCTGCGGCCTGGAAATCGATCGACCACTTTCCAGGCTGCAATTGATTGCTTTCCAGGCGGAAGCCAGAAGCCGAGGGGCAGGACCAGCCAGCTGGCCGGAGGGTGTAGCCTGGAAAGTGATTGGAAAGCGATGGGATGTGGAGGCCATCCCATCGCTTTCCAGGAGGAAGCCGAAGGGAGCCAGGAGGTGGAGAGATGGGCAGGGGGCCGCGCGGAGGGAGCAGCAGCCTTGGAGAGTTTGGGGGGAAGTAACCAGGTGGGGGAGGGGTGGAACAGGATGGAGGGAAGAACTTTATAAAAGAGTCAGTGTACAGCAGAGTTAAAAAAAGAGGATGTATGAGTGAATTGTAGGGCCTATAATGAAAACCAAGTATAGTTGTGTACTGGGGACAGATTTTAAAAGAAGTCAGAAAAGAAAAAAAGATAAATGATAGTGGATAATTATTAGGCAGGTAGATAGATAGGTATTAAAACAGTGGCAGTAAGTAGAGAAGAATGAATGGCAAAGGTAGGATGAGAGAAAAGGAGGGAGGGAAGAAAAGTTATAAAGGGAGAGCTGGTAGAACTTAAAAGGAGAATGGGAAGAAGGAAGGAATGGGGGAAGGAGCAAAGCAGGTCAGAGGGAGGAAGTGAAGAAAAAAATTAAGGTGGGAAGGAAGGAAAAGGGGAGGGTGGGCAGGGGTAAAGATAAAGGAAAGAAGGAATGTGGGAAGGGAAAGAGGGTAGTAGAAAAATGGGAAGAATGATGATGGAACAGAAGTAGGAAATAAGGAGGAAAGAAAAGTTTATAAATGATGAGTCAGTAGGAAAAGTGTTACATAAAGGAGAAAAATTGTGTGAGAGGAAGAAGCCAATAAGGAAGTCAAATACAATTGTGCGTGAAGGGGATGAGATTAAAAAAGAAAGTTAATAGGGGTGACTAGGCTGGCAGGGGAGGGCAGTTAGGGGGATCAGGCAGGCAGGCAGGCAGAGTGGTTAGGGAAGGCAGGCAGATTAGCGGTTGAGAACCAGAGGTCCTGGATTGTTAGAGTCCTCAAGAACTCCATATTGGAGAGGGTGCAGGTCGGGCTGAGGTACTGCCTCCCCGCCCCCCGTGCATGAATTTCGTGCACCGGGCCCCTAGTCTTTAATCATAATGTACCTGCCTATTAGGAAGTGTTTTCTCTTTTGATGTCCAAATTGGTGTTTAGAGAGATAAAGTAATTTTCCTAAAGTTGGGTAGGTCTAGGATCTGAAAAGCAGCATACTCTTCAACATACTTCACCATACTGACACTGTAGTATGTGTTGACTGAATACTAAATATAAATGTGTCACAGAAGAACAAGGCTCAGTTTATGACTTTTGCAGTTATATTATGAGGCCTTGCCAAAATATTTGGCCCCTTTTTGCCTGTTTATTTTCATACATGAAGTAGATTAAGGATCATTTACTACCATGTGTGTGATCAGCTAATCAATATGCTAGCACCCAGGTCTGTAAGACAAACCACTAAGATATGCGAGGTGACTAGAAAGATAAATATCTAGAAAATACATTTATCTTCTCTTTATAATCTCTAATATGTGCATCTCTGCTGAATAGTATTAAGAGCTTTACATGGTGTTAGGCTAAATTAAATCCTTTGGCCCCAATACTGAGTACACCAGGGACAGTATGAATTTTCAGTCCCTAATTCCAAGCTTCCTCTTTTATTTTTAGGGATTATATTTAGCTCTCTTCACAGAAGAATATAATAGCACTAGAGGCCTGGTGCACAAAAATTTGTGCACTCGGGGGGATGTGGGGGGGTGTCCCTCAGCCCGGCCTGTGGCCCTCTTGCAGTCTGGGACCCCTCAGGGGATGTCTACCTGCTGGTTTAGGCCTGCTCCCCAGGCGATCAGGCCTAAGATAGCAGTCAGACATCCCTCTGGCAGCCTGGAAGCCCTCAGGCGATGTCCACTTGCCAGCGGGGAGCAGGCCTAAGCTGCAGTCAGATATCCTTAGCGGTCTGAGGAGGCAGGAGAGGCTCCTGCCATCACCACTGTGCTGGCAGCTGGCAGCCTGGCTTGTGGCTGCGCAGAGCTCCCCCTGTGGGAGTGCACTCACCATCAGGGGGAAGCTCCTGCATTGAGTGTGTGCCCCCTGGTGGTCAGTGTGTCATAATGACAAGTCATTCCAAGTTGTTCTGCTGTTAGGGTCAATTTGCATGTTACCCTTTTATTATATATAATGGTTACTCTCTTGTAAACCTTGTACATGTTACTAATCCCACCCTTCCAAGGAAATTAGTTCTTCTAAGATTAATTTTTATCCATATCACTAATGTTTACTGAAAACCTGTTATGTTCCCAATACTGTGCACTGGAAGGAATGTAGATGGTAATTGGAGATCTTATACATTCTCTACCTCCTGGTAGTGAAAGTATGTTATATAAACACAATAAAGTCTAAAACTAAGCAACACTGTAAGAAATTTCATGGAGGAGAATTTTGCTTTTAGAATTGCTATGAATTCAAGGCACAGTGTGAGATGTTTGGATTAAGGTGATTTTGAAAGAATTCATCTTGAATGTTGAATGTAGGAAGTGTCCAGAGACAAAGAGGAGAGGGGAGGACACCTTATGCTTAGATAGTACTCATTCCTTCCATCACACCATCTAGTTCTTCTCTGGTCCTACTCTCAAGGAAACATGGAAATGTCAGTGTGCATCTGTGTGGGCCAGTAATTAAGGGCTAGTTCTAATTTATACATTGGTTATATTTCCTGTTCTGGAAATTGGTCATATTTCCTGTTTCACTCAGAGGTAAAGGATGGAGTTGCACATTTTTCTGAGAGCACTGTTGACTTGTGTAAGATCTTAACCTGATTTCATAGGAAAGGATGGAGTGGGTGAGGGACATGCTAATTGGTGAGTAAGCGGTAGAGGCAGTATATTAAGCTGGTGTGGATCCTCTCAGCCTTGAAAATGCAGCTGGGAGGCTCTCTGGATGCTGTACTCATCTATATGAAGACAGCCTGTATTCCTCACATGGGCGAACTGAAGAACCTGCAGCTCGTGTCGAGAGCTCCTCCTGAACGCAATTATCAGTTCACTATGTGATTTCCATTCTTTGTGGACTATAAAAGAGACACTTCACCATTTTTTGAAAGGGATGTGAGCAGGAATGTTGGTAGCTTATGCATTATTTAGAGCCTGCTATCTTGCCTCGGTCTCACAAAGGAAAATGACAGCATTGTCACTGTGGTTTCAATGTATTGTGATGGTAGAAATGTAGATGTTAGCTTTTGGAGCGTCTCTGAATTGCCTGTAACATGGTGACCTATAATTAGCTTGCTGAGGATATTAAACCTCATTTTTTTCTCCACCCATCATTGCAGATAGGTGTCTGGTATCTCATTATATTAAAAAATCACATTGCATATAAATTTGAGAAATGTTGTATAATGATAACAACATTATTCACTCCAGCTCATATTTTATCCAAAGTCAAGCATATGAAAGCTTACAGGACAATGCATGAACATAGGTGAAAACTAGATTTGGCCCACTCTTATTTCCAGGAGAGTCACATAAGAACAGTTTTGCTTTGTTTCAAGACATTTTCAGTGAGGTACTTGGAATTTGGATAAGATTGTTACATCAAGACACATTGATAAAATGCTTGGCAGCAGAACCATCTTATAGTCACATAATTCTTCTTCCTTCCCTTTTTGGTCATTCAGAGGTATCTCTTATCTGTTCATGAGAGGAAGGAAGGTTAGGTTTGAAGCCTTTGAGGTAACACTGCCCTTCTATGGTGAGTCTCTTTCAATTTCACTTATCCATGCTTCTAGAAAGTTCTTCCATTCCCCCTACTCCCTATTAAGTTCCTTACCTCAGCTTCTCTAGATTCCTGTGGGCTTTCTCTTTCCAGAATTATCTTCTCTGAGCACATCTTTGGTCACATCACTGCCAATTCAAAAGTCATCATTGATTCCTATTTGCTCCCTAAACAAATTACAAATTCCTCAGGTTATTCTGCAAAGGACATTGGCTACTCTTTCCAGGTGTATACCCAAGACCTTATGCTCTAGGCAGCCTAGGTTATAGATGTTCTAATTTTTTTTAAGTCTGTATTTTTTACAGCAGTGTTAGTTTTACAATAAAATTGAGAAGAAGGATTTTGATTTTGAATGAATCGAATCTATAGACCAAGTTGGAAAGAACTGACATCTTGACAATACTGAGTCTTCCTACACCTGAGCATAGACCATGTCTATGTCTCCATTTAGGTTTTTTTTTAATTTTGTTTACCAGAGTTCTGTGATTGTCTGCAAGTAAGTCTTGTATATATTTTGCAAGATTAATACCTAAATATTTTAAATTTTTAGGTAGTAATGTAAATTTTGTGTTTTTAATTTAAAATTTCACTAGTTAATTGTATATAAGAAAGAAATTGATTTTGTATATTACCCTTATATCCTACAATCTTGCTGTAATTGCTTATTAGTTTCAGGAGTGTTGGTTTTTGTTATTGATCCCTTCAGATTTTCTACATAGATGATCATGTTGTCTGCAAACAATAACATGTCTTCCTTCCCAATTTGTATACCTTTAGTTTCCTTTTCTTGCCATGTTGCATTAGCAAGGACTTGTAGTCCAATATTGAGAGGAGTAATGAGAAGGGACATCTTTGCCTATATCTATCTTAGTGGGAAAGCTTCAAGGTTTTCACCATTAAGTATGAACTGTCTCTTATTGACATGCCATGCTTTTATATTAGTAATTTTTAATTTTCAAATTAAATAGCTCCCTGCAAATAAGACACTTGTTGCCTTAACCTCTAATGTTCCAATTAAAACCATTCTTTAACATTCATAACACCTATGACAGCGCTACCTCTAACTGAAAAATTTCCTATTGCTTACAATCAGATATACTTTCCTTAGAATCTCTGTGTATTGATTATATTTTTGCATAACACACTTAGTGGCTTAAAACAATATGCATATATTATAATTTCTGTAGGTTTTGTAGGCCAGAAGTTCTACACAGCTTAGCTGCTCCTCTTGTTAGGGTCTCCCCAGGCTGGAATCAAGGTGTCTGCCTGACTGGGTTCGGTTCTCATCTAGAGATCTAACTGAGAATGGATCTGCTTCCAAGCTCCCTCAGGTAGTTGGCAGAATTCATTTCTTTGCAGCATGGCTACTTGCTTTTTAAAAGCCAGTGCTGGAGACAGAGGGAGTCTAGTAAGATGGGCTCTATGCCTTTGTGTGATTATGTCCACATAATCATGCACATCCAATCATCTCTGCCACTATCTAGTGGTTAGAAGCAAGCTACAGCTGTTGCTCACTCTGAAGGGGAGGAAATTACACAAAGGCGTGGACACTTTATGTATCATGAAAGCCTTTTTTGAATATGCCTCTGCACTCTGTTACATTTTCTGTTTCTTTTGTAGTATACTTTATACCACTCTTCTTTTTAGAATCTGACTCTCTCTTTACTAGTTTTTTTTTTCTTTTTTTTTTGGCCCCATGGATTCAGCAATAACCTATTTATGCCTTATTATACCTGTGCTTTTTGGTGCAAAGTATATGTGGGTTAAATTTAATTGATAACTAGATGCCTATATTTTTCTGCAGAGTCTAATTTTTCTGTATCACAGATTGTAAGCTTTTTAAAGATAAGAACAGTATTCATAACTTATTTTGCATAGCTCCTAATTAGATATAAATCAGCATTTTACATTATACTCATCACTCATTGAATAAATATTTTAGAGTCTAAAACTATTAAGCAATTAAATTTGTAAGATGAATATAACCCTGCCCTCAAGATGACAGAAGTAGCATTCACTGTGAGTTATGTTTTATAAGTTTTACCACGATGCCCTTGGTTCTCCAGGAATGTCATGCCTCTAATATTAGGCCACACTATGTTTTTCTTTTCTTAGCTTTTCTTAGCTTTGCATGAAATGTTAGCTGTTGTGGATAGTGGCTAAACATCTTGAAATAATGCAACTAGATAAGAAGTATATTTCTGGAATGAGGGAGGGTGCTTGGCCATAGTCAGGTGGTAGTGGTGGAAAGTTCTATGAAGGAAGAATAAGAAAGAAGAATAGTGCAGCCTTCTGTGAAAAGGTCTCTCAAAGGTTCTCCATAGGAAACTTGTTCTCTGATATCTTAAAGGTGTTATTTGAAAAAAATCTATTGTTCAAGGAGTATAAGTGATGCCAAACAGATGGCATTCTTTCGACTTCCTAATAGGGGAAGTCTTCCAGAAGGGAGATTTAACAGGCAAGTTTATTTTTTCTTGGAAGCTGTGTGTGAGAAAGACTTAAAGAATTTTATGGGTGGTGAAAAAAACAGAATGATACCTAAATCCTGCATTAACTTTTGGAGAGGTGACATAATATTTACCAAAGTTGGGTGGATATGGGTGGGTAACACCTGTGTGCATTAAGGAAGGAATAATGGCATTTTTAAGCACATACATTTTTAAGCACTTCTGTTTGTATCTTGAGTTGAGATAGTATGAACAGAGCTTTTTCATCAATTAGCCAACCTATGGGGTAAAGACCCATGGTCAATGTTTTAAGCTGATCAAGTTTCCACTAAGTCATTTGAACAAGTAATAAAAGGATCAAAAATTCATTTTTTTTGCCAGTGACTAAATGGGTAATAACTACATGTACCCATGTGGATTCAGAACCTAAATATATTACCAAAAATTTAAGCTAAATATACTTCTGTATTTTGTCATTCTAAAGTTGAATGTCTGTCCATTTGTTTACTAAAAAGGGCATAGGGTTTTCCTATCATAGTCAAATTTTGTTTTACTAGGTCTAAGGACATACATTTTACAAAGTTGAGATTGATTGTTTAAAATAAAACAACCACATTTGTTAGAGTGTTTATTCTAGAGATTTATGTTGATTCTCTTAGGGAAGGTGAGCTGTGTTTTACCATAGGAAGCTGAATCACCTTTCAAAACTGACATGATGAATATAATTTTACTATAGGCCCAGTGCGCACTGGTGGGGTCCCTTGGCCTGGCCTGCACCCTCTCACAATCTGAGACCCCTTGGGGGATGTCAGAGAACTTGTTTCTGCCCGATCCTTACAGACCAGGCCGAGGGACCCCATTGGTGCATGAATTCATGCATCGGGCCTCTAGTATGCACATAAGATCTTCAGTTAATCTCTTCCCGCCCTCTCCTCTCCCACCTTCCCTCTAAGATTCATCAGTCTGTTCCATGTTTCCATGCCTGTGCATTGAGCATCTGCCCCACCTGGTGGTCAGTGTGCATCATAGCTATGGGTTGAATGGTTGGACACTTAGCATATTAGCCTTTTATATACTAAGTACATAGATAGCCCTAGTTGCAGTTAACCTACTGATATAGGAGATCTGAAATTCTTTTAAGGTTCAAATATTATTTAAAAGTATTCTTCTAAGTTTATATAAGTAAATACTAAATGTGTTCCTAATGGAGTAACTTCAAAAATGAAACAACACAGACACTAGTTCTTTTTCAAAGATGATATGAAAGTTCTAAATCTCAATGACATAGATGATGATGATATGCTTAACAGAAAAGGTGAAATAAAGCAGCAATATTTGATTTGGAGGTAAAGAGTGACATATCTAGTTTTAGAAATGTTGAATTTGAGGGTATGCTAAATTTGAAAGTCACAATGTTCTGATGCCACAGCTCTGGGATAGATGTGTCATATTATGTGGTGACTTATAAAAGGTTCTTTGAAGATCTGAGTAACTAGAATGCATAAATGCTGTTTCCAACTCTTCATATAATTCCTCTCGTAAGTGGCTTATTCTCAGTATGATTCCTGAACACCCACATTCAAATTACCATCTGTCTCTTATTCTTTTGATAACACTTATAACATTTATATGAAATTAACCAAATTATTGTATTTGGGTATGTATTAGTTTGTCCCTCGTCTGTCTCTCCATCTCCCCACATTGAGAACATAAGCTCCATCAGGCATATAATAGCAGCTTAATAAATATTCTTTGAATAAATTAATGTCATAACCAGAAGGATGAGTATATGTATATGCTATTACATGGTTCTAGGGTCTCTGAGAACTCCTAGAAGGATGTGGCTCTGAGCCATGATTCTCCAGGTCTGGCCTAGCTTGGGAGGCAGTATATTCAAGATATAGTCTAACTATTTATTTCTCTTTGACACTCGTGTGAAATGCTTATCCAATTAAATTTTGAATACCAGTTAGAAGACTGCCACAGCCATACAATGAATCTGAGCTCCCAGGGCAGGATGAAAGTCAGTCTCGTCATTGGGGGTGTGTGAGGGTGTCAGCCAAACTGGGATGTTTATTTGGAAGGCCCTCCTGAAGAAAGCATTCTGGGCCTAGGTAGCTTTCAGACTCACTTGGAACCAGATTGTGTGCTAAATGCCTGGGCAGAGTCCTGGCCTCACATCCTGGCAGTTACCTTCCTGGAGGATTTCCAGCTGCAGATTCCACTAATAGATTAGCGAAACATGTTGAGTGTGTCTTCTCATCTTCATCTTGTGTTCTATTAAACTGACTGAGTTCAATAGCAGCTTCTGGAAGGCATTCTACCAATCTTCCGAGTGTTTAAGAGGCATTACTCACATTATCACAGAAACATGTCTTGCTCCAGAAATGTATTTACTGTTCTTTTTAGAAACACAGATGTAGTCTAGGTAAATAATATAAAACAGTTACTTCCTTGCCAAGGGGAAATGCTGTTTTTGTATTTATTTAAAAAGCAAATGAAATCATTCATGTGGGAGGAAGATGTGTGATAGATCAGGGTCTTTGACTTGCTCATTTCTTATTAATCCATGTATTTATTCATCACTATCTTTGGAAGTTTATCTCCATTTGGTCTAAATGTGGAAGGCCTATCATCTTTAAGTCAGTCTTCTTATAACAAAAATATATTATCTTAACACTTTCTCGGCTTCTGTAAAATGACAACTAGCTGTAAAAAAGGGTCTTGTGGAAATGTTGGAATGAGGAATCTAAAGTCTTAGCATTTAGAGAGTATGTATTTCTGTATAAAGTTGTAACTCATTTGGAACCTCAAATTGTAACTGAGTAACCCTTTGATGAGAGAATGCGAATAAGTGTCAGCAGCAAGGAGCTGCCTCTTGCTGCTTTCTTCCCTCTAGTTCATGATGTAAGACCTATACCATGTGCAGTTAGATGGTCTTTTTCTGAGTGGCAATATGTTTCTAAGCATGATGTCTTTCTTATTATGCCTCAACCGCACCTGTGTGATTCAACATATATTATGTGGTTGAAGCAACTTAAGTTATCGACATAAATCTATAAGATCTATATAATAAATGACCATTAAGGCAGAACGACTGCAACAACTGGTCGCTATCATGTGCACTGACCACGCAGACGCTCAATGCAGGTGGTCAGTGTGCTCTCACAGGGGGAGCAGCTGCTCAGCCAGAAGCTGAGTTCACAGCTGATAAGTGCAGCAGCGGTGGCAGGAGCCTCTCCCGCCTCCGCAGCAGGGCTAAGGAGCAACGAGCTGAGCAGTAAGGAGCCTCCTGCTAATGAGCAGCAAGCCAAGTATTTGGAGCAAGGGATCCTGGATTATGAGAGGAATGTCCACCTGCCTGCTTAGCCCGATACCCCCAGCAGGCAGACATCCCCCGAGGGGTCCAGGACTTCGAGAGGGTGCAGGCCAGGCTGTAGTACCCCCTCCCCCCACCGCCCCAAGTGCATGAATTTCATGTACTGGGTCTCTAGTACTTAAAATGAGCAAAGTGTCTGATTCATGGTATGCAGTCAAAGAATGAACATTGAATGAATATGTCCTTGTTACTGTAATTTCATTTCCAATATTGAAACACCATGTAGTACTGCTGAAATCCATAGCTCATAAGACTGAAGAAAGAAGGCATTTTCAATCTGGATCTCCACAAATCATTGCCAAAGAGCTCTAAGTGCAGCTGAAAGAGTTGGCTAAGGTAGAAATGTAGATATTGCTATGGGATTCATCCTGGATATAAGAGGCCAGGGTGGGGGTTGGGGGAGGGGTAAGTTGCTTCATGTGGGAGTTCTGCTGATTCTCTTCTGTGGATAGGCCTGGAGTCTATGGAGACCCAGGCGTCTGAGATGGCCTGAAGTGAGTGTGCAGATTTCAGAGCCTTAGGCATTTCTTATTCTGTTCCATTGTCTCATAGAGAAAAATCCATGAATGAGTTAATGGGAGTCTTTGAGGCTGACAGGAGCCCAATTTTGTGATGAGAGCAGAATGAAGTGGCCCACCAATGTGGATCAAGATGTGGGTGGCACATGTTATCGGACATCACTGTCCTGGAACACTGCCAATGGCTGCTGGAAAAATATATAATCTAATGGAAACGTAGTCCACTGAACCAGAATGAAGCAACTATTCATTCCTCCTCAACTGGAATTTATTCTAAGAATGAAAGTTAAGCCTGTATTTATAAAATTTAAAAACTCTAAGTCAAGAAATAGAAAAACTCTTAAAGAGCTATCCATCTGTCCCTCTTGCGTATCTAGTCAGTTACATAGATTTTCTGAAGAAATTAAGAATTTAGATAGTCTTTATCTTTTGGGAGAACTAAATGTTCTCATATAAATGGTTCAATATTTCTCAACACTCATTCTTACAACATTTTTGTAAATGAAGTAAATGGAAAAAATATTTTCCCGTTTCTACCACACAGAGTCCTATATCTACCACACAAAGTCCTATAATGAACTCCTCTATGCATTTCCACATTTGCCTCATGGGCTTCCTCTAGGCATTAACTTCCTTAAATTTTAAATGTCAGTCAGCTGTGTACCCCACCCCTCAACTGAATCATGGACAGTTTACTGTTTATGAAACCCCGTTTTTGCATGGGGTCATGTTTAACACACGTTCATGATTATTGCTGGCATAGAACATAAAACTCTGCACTTAGCTCTTATGAAAGTCGGGATAATGTAAATTACATATAAGATTGTAGTGAAGGTTAAATGGGCCTTATAGAAATACCAAAGTTCCTCCACACAGACAGCTTTTCCTATAAATTCTGATGAAAACCTCCAATATTAAGTTTCCAGAGCCTGCTGTGCTTCTAAATAGGTTAACTGGCTTTTAAAATTGTAAACATTTTTTGAATTGTGGCAAGAAGAAACCTCTTCACATGAATATAACTCATAAAAAGTGCATCATGACAGAATATGAATAGTCTCTTTTCTATCATGCCCCTTATCTATTCTCTTCCACTATTTCACACAATCAAGGATATGCTTCTTCCCAAACTTTCAAATAAAAAAAGCAAGAGGTGAACTTGAGAGTAAAGGACAATTAAACATGCACTTCTCATGTTCCATGACTTCTTTGGACAGAATCTGCTGGGGACTGTCAAGACTTTACTAGCCATTTTAAGACAGAATAATCACTGTGGGTAGAGACCTACATGGGGATTCTTCTGAAAAGTAAGCAGTTGTTTTATAAAATATTCCACACTTAATAGCTATTTAGTACTCAGAATTAAAATTCTAAGGAAGGGCAAGTTATTGATTTCTTGATCATTCAGCAATTTAAATCCCTTTTCCATTTATGAGATTATAAATTCAGTGCCCTTTATTTTTACCCATAAACCTATGTCACATTATTCAGGGGATGAGAATCTAGTCCACTAGTTGACCAAAACAACTTTGCATTTGCAGCTAAATCTGGAATGGAATGTACATGAAAGATTTCAGCTTAAGTTGCCCAATACCTAGCTTGAGAATGAAAATGATCACTTGAAACCAAGATCCTAGACAATTTGTCAAGACAATGAAATGAAGATTGATCTGTGACAAAAGAATGAGTAAGAGTACCAGACCACACAGGTGATGACGTTAGGATTAATAAATGACATTGACTCACACAGCAAAACAAATCGCTATGGGTTTGGAGAGACAAATGTCATTAGCTTATACATGTTAGAAATAATGTGCATCTATATTCTACATGTTCAGTCAAGAAATATTTTTTTGATCATGTCTTATACACGGAGAGATAACCACATCCCTCTGTATTGATGGATTTAACCCAGATAAATCCTACAGTGTTTTTAAAAGGTGTGTTCCACTCCTAAAGATTCAGGTTCAGAAGCCTGCAGTGGGACCTGTGCAAGTAGGTTGAGAAGCATCAATAACAAAAACAATTTTCCTGCGTTTTAATGTGTCACTCTAGGTTATAACCGCTGCTCAACAAGCTAAGAGGTGAGTGCAGACACAGCATGGGAAGAATAATTTTTGAGCTATGAGCAGGATATTATGAAATCCCCAAGTAGGGAAACTTAATCCATCCTCGAGGGATCCGGATAGGGAAGTGTTTCTGGAGAAAGTGACATCCAACCATTCCAAATACTTAGTATCATTTTTAAAAATCACATACTTAATGCAGGAAACCAATGAACACACACACAAAAAGCAAAAAATATCTATTATCTGTGAGTTTCAGGTTCTTAAATTTTATTATAACACTAGAGGCCCGGTGCACAAAATTTGTGCATGATGTGTGTGTGTGTGTGTGGGGGCGGGGGGATCCCCTCAGCCCAGCCTGCACCTTCTCCAATCTGGGACCCCTTTGGGGATGTCCAACTACCGGTCCAACTACCTGGGATCCGGCCTAAACCGGCAGTCAGACATCCCTCTTACAATCCTGGATCACTGGCTCCTAATAGCTCATCTGCCTACCTGCCTGGTCACCTCTAACTGTCCCCCCTGCCAGCCTGGTTGCTCCTAACTGCCCCACCCACCAGTTTGGTCACCCCTTACTGCCCCCATCCCCGCTGGCTTGGTCATCCCCAGCTGCCCCCCATGCCAGCCTGGTACACCTAACTCCCTACCAGCCTGGTCACCCCATGCAGCCTGCTTATTCAGTCATTTGGTCGGCCCTCACTAACCTCCCTGCCAGCTTGGTCATAGGCAGCCATCTTATGAGGGCATGATGGTTAATTTGCATATTACCTCTTTATTATATAGGATGTATAGGGTAGGTTTTTTTCTCTTAATTAGTGAATTTTGCATTGTATATATTTTTGCATTTAAATTCTTTAATAATTCTGTAATTTAGGACAATACTTGAATATTTCTCCCATCTCTATTTATTTTTTGGTATTTTTATGGGATTTGCATTACCTATGTGTTGGTATCTTATTCTGTCCCCAAATCTATTAATTTTCATCTCTTTATCTCTTCTTAGTCTTTACAGTTTTTAGGTTCAATAAATTATTTCATTTATTATATTCTGTTTCCAACTATTATATTTTCAATATTCAATATTTTTGCTTGTTTTTTTTAAACTTCTGGTTGTTATTTCATATTACCTCTAATCTGCCCTATTTCTTTGAGTATTTTAATCCTATTCTAAATTTTACTTTCTGAAATAAAGATCTGCTCTGTAGTGAATGTACTTTACTTTAATGCAGGTTGCCACATAACGGAATCATGACAAATTACCCTAAAACTTAGTGATTAAAAAAAAAGGCAATCTCTCTTTGTCTCTCATGTTATTGAGCAAGCATACAACATGTGTGGTTTGTCTTGCTCCATGGTGTCTGGAACACTGGAATTTTGGTAACTGGCATTGTGGGAATTGCATTCATTCACATTTCTGTGATATGATTTCTGATGCAGGGGTTGCCTGGAGGCCTAGCTGGGGCTGATTACAGGAAATCCACATGTGGCGTATCGCTTGAGATTCCTTGAAACATGGTGGTTGGGTAGAGACAGAGAATTACAGGCAGAGCTGTTTTCTTTGTCTGGCCTTAGCAGTCACATAGCATCATTTCAGCCCTATTCCATTGTTTGAGGCAGGCATGAGTTTCTGCCCAAATTCAAAGGGAATGTCAGTTACATTGTAGGAGGAGCATGTGGGAATGAATGAACATATAGTTGTTGGCATCTTTGCAAAATACAGTTTATCCCATATTCCTTCTTGTTTAGCTGCTTTTTGACTTGTGAGCTCAGTTTTCCTGGGGCTATACCTGTATTTTTTGTGTTGTTTTTTTTTCCTGTAATATGCAAGAAGATGTGGTGAACCTGAATATTAACTTATATGCCTTTTGGTGAATATATGTGCTTCCCCTTCTTGTTCTAACTGGAAGATTCCAGAAGATCACTACTTTGCTTCAGTGGAAGGGGTTCTCACAGATTAGTTCGATCTGAGCTCTCTCTTCTTTCATTTCTCTTTGCTTCTTACTTTTTTTATCAGAGGAACCAGTAGCTCAAGCTAGTTGTTTTTTATTAGGAACCAGAAGCATTCTATATTCCTTATTTTCTAAATAGCTTATAATTAGAGCTTTGATTTCTTTGTTGTCTTAGAAATTATTTTGAACAGTGTGGTTTTGTTTTCTATTTGATTGTTGTTGTTTTTCAATTTATGCTTTAAAAACTTCTTCTTTTATTGCATCATGGTCAAAGTGGCCTTATGTTATTCCTAAATTTTGGAATTCAAAGTTATTTTTATCACTTAGTTATATAGTCAAATTTTTGTTATTGTTGAAAGGAATCCTGAATAGAGTGTTTCCTTTAGAAAACTTTTTTTCTGCTTGGATTCTTTTTAGAATTCTCTTCTTATCCTTGAAATTCAGAAAATGTTAAAGCCATTTCTAGATGATGGCATCTTTTCACTACTGGGCATGTTACAAAGCAACCCATTTTGATATGCAAGTACAAGTTTTAACCTCAGAACTTTTTTCTATATTAAATCTACAGCTATGCCTATTATTCCTGATTTCATGTCTTTTTTAGAAAGTCTTTTTCATCTTTTTCACCTCAGAATTATTAAGCTCTTTTATTTTTTTTAAATTATTATTACATGAAGCTTTACAAAGATTAGTACATATATCTCTTTTTCCCCCTGCCCTTCCTCCCGCCTCCCCTACCCCCCAGTGTTTTGTGTCCATTGGTTATGCTTCAATGCGTGCATAAAAGTCCCATGTCTGATCTGTTACCCCCCCCACCCCCGCCCCAACATCCTTGTCCTTGTTGCTGTAATTTGACAGTCTGTTTGATGTTGCTCTGCCTCTGAATCTATTTTTATTCACCAGTTTATAATGGTTATTATTATCCATAGATGAGTGAGGACATGTGGTATTTTTCTTTCATTGACTGGCTTATTTCACTTAGCATTATGTTCTCTAGCTCCATCCATACGCTGGCAAATGCTAAGAACTCCTTCCTTTTTACAGCAGCATAGTATTCCATTGTATAGATGTACCACAGTTTTCTAATCCATTCATCTGCTGATGGGCACTTAGGCTGTTTCCAAATCTTAGCTATGGTAAATTGTGCTGCTATGAACATAGGGATGCATATGTCCTTTCTGATTGGCATTTCTGGTTTCTTAGGATATATTCCCAGAAGTGGGATCACAGGGTCAAAAGGGAGATCCATGTTTAATTTTTTGAGGAAACTCCATACTGTTCTCCACAGTGGCTGCCCCAGTCTGCATTCCCACCAGCAGTGCACGAGTGTTCCTTTTTCTCTGCATCCTCTCCAGCACTTGTCGTTTGTTGATTTGTTGATGATAGCCATTCTGACAGGTGTGAGATGGTACCTCATTGTTGTTTTGATTTGCATCTCTCAGATGACTAGTGACTTTGAGTATGTTTTCATATGTCTCTTGGCTTTTTGAATGTCCTCTTTTGAAAAGTGTCTGTTTAGGTCCTTTGCCCATTTTTTGATTGGATTGTTTGTCTTCTTTTTGTTAACTTGTATGAGTTCCCTATAAATGTTGGAGATTAAACCTTTATCAATGCTAACATTAGCAAATATGTTCTCCCATGTAGTGGGTTTTCTTGTTGTTTTGCTGATGGTTTCTTTTGCTGTGCAGAAGCTTTTTATTTTGATAAAGTCCCATTTGTTTATTTTCTCTTTAGTTTCCAATGCCCTAGGGGCTGTGTCGGTGAAGAAACCGCTTTGGCATATGTCTGAGATTTTGTTGCCTTTGTATTCCTCTAGTATTT
>PVJC01019276.1:0-30439 GCA_004026665.1 Murina feae
ACACACACACACGCACACACACACACCCCTAATCATCAAGGACATTTCTCCCCTAGAGGAGGTTGTCATATGCTTCAGTAATGGAGATTAAAATCCTAGTAGTTTGTTGGATAGATCTTTTCCTAACAGAGAAGCTAAAATTAATTAAAAACTAATTAGGAATGTATAGGAGGTTAATTTTTCATGTTAAGCCTTATTAAAATGAGATAAGTAATTCATAAAGTATCAAAGGATTGCTTTGGACAGAATTAAATGAAAGGACACTGCCAAGTATTACTCCCTAAAAAGTAATAGAAGCAATGAAAGCAAATCAAGGCACAAATTCGAGTCCAACCCATCTTGCTTTTTGTCAGAAGGAAAACAACAAACATAATGTCCATACAATTCTATTAAATAGTGGCTCCTGGCAAAGAATCTGTGAAGTAGCAGCTGTCCATGCAGGTGGATCAAGTCCCTCTTAGTATTCTAGCTAGGAAAATATCATGCCATTTGCCAGGATTAATTTCCCCTCAGCAAAACGTAACTGGGTCTGAATTCTAGTTAGAGGCAGTGCCCAATTACTGAGCCTACCACACGACACAATAATAGCAGCATGTCCAGTTCTCTGAATAAATTTGTCAGCTGCATTCAACATGCAAATTAGATATATGGCATATAGTGGAAAGCAAGAGAAAAATATTCAAATGCTGTAATTTTCCCCCCAAAACTTATAATTTCTAACATATATTAGCATTCTTTTTTAATCTTGCCTTCTAGCTAAATAGCCTGGGTTTTTGTGCTGGAAAAATAAAGCTGATTTCCTTGACACCCTTTACTGCTACCTCCTACTGTGGGTGTTCTTACTTCTTTTTGGTGGTCCTAAGGGACAGGGCAGCTGCTCACAGCAGAAAACAGTCGTATGGTTTCTGCAGGCCCAATTTAGCTCACCCACTGTGTTGAGGCAGTGAACTCCCCACCTCCCAGTCTCCAGGTGAGAGGCAGCAGTGAGAAATGAGAAGCAGACAGTCCCTAAATATTCTGAAACAATCATGTTTGGACCTACATATTCATGCCCTAAACCTCCTAACTTGGTTTCCTCTTTTTGATGCCACCCAGGTTTCCAGTTAGTAACTCCTCGTGGGCAGTCTCTGCCATGCCCGGTCAGTGGCTTCTTTAGTCCTACGTCAGCCTTGTACAGCGCTAGTATTTCTGATTATATCTGTCAGTGTAGCACGGATTGTACTCGAGTATCCTTGGCAGCTTCCTCAGTGTGGTCCTTGTCTGGTTTTCTTCAATGAGTACACAATGTATTATGTACTATGATCTACATTTTATAGGAGCCAGCCATTTATTTTTGTTTTATCATATAGACTGTAGTTGGTGTTAAATTGGCCTATTTTGTCAGTATCCCTTTTTAGGTTCTGGTTTTTGGGGGCATACAACTACTTTTTCTTCAGACTATATTTTTTAAAATAGGAAAATACCTATCTATTTTACTGCCCACTCTTCTCATTTTTATACATGCCTGTCTTCCAAAATGATTATTAAAAATAAAAACTGTTATCATGATACCCAGTAGATAATAATAATAATGTTATGTTAAGTTCACATTTACCTGAGAGGTAGTGTATATGAAAATTATATTGCCTAATTTTTGTAGATGAGAATGAGAGATTATTCTTATTATTCATATAATAATTTAAACCTTAACATCACATGCAAAGTCTACTCTAATGTAAAATATCCACCTAGTAAATATATAAAATAACATTTAAATATTATAAAGGTTTACCATGTTTCTGGATGGTCAAACTGAGGAATGTACAAATATCACTATTTTCCAGACTAGTTTGTAGGTTAGTGCAGGGTTTTCAAGGTTGCCGCCCTCCTCCTTCTCCTCCTCCTTGTCATCTTCTGTCATCTCCAATCCCCTCCCTTCTCCCCATCCTTTTATTCTTGACTTTATCTCCTCTTTTTCATCTTTCTTTTCCTCTACACTTTTTAGTAGCCTATTAAACTAACCCAGGAGTTTATATGCAAGAGCAAACAGGTGATAAATAGCATATGTTTTGGAAAATTAAAAGTGAATAATAATGAGCAATTTGACCTACTATGTGTTGTACCTTACTGTGAACTAATAATAATTGGCTTTGTATAGATAAAGTATAAAAATAAGCCAAAGTAAATCTACACCCCCAAGGTATGAATAAAAACACAGTGAGTGCAGAAGTGGCCAAAGAATTTGATGAATGAAAGAACTGTTCAGTAAATAGGACTGGTAAAATAATTACTTGAAAAGTAAAAAGAAAGTGAAAAGGGAAGATTGCATTCTTATTTTTTTCCTGAATGTGAAAGCAATAAAATAAATCATAAACATATTTATATAAATTTGTTATACTTAAAATTACATATTATTATATGATAACTGATATAACTCAAAATTGTCAAAGATTTAGAATCATAGTTATAAATGAAATAAAAATAATACTAATAATGATAATTGCATCTGGCATTTACTGAAAACTTATGCTGTATCAGGCACTCTTCTAATAGTTTATTTATAATTAGTGGTCTGGTGCAAGAAATTCGTGCATGGGGCCAGAGGTTGTCCCTAAGCTCAGCCTGCACCCTCTCCAATCTGGGACCTACAGGGATGTCTTCCAGAGGTTTCCTGGTCTAATTAGCACATTACCCTTTTATCAGTATAGATATCACATTTAATCTTCTATGAATCACACATTTTAATCTCTGTAATCTTCAGCAGAGGGACATGGGGTAGATTTCAAGTAATTCACTAAAATCTGAAAGTTCTCTCCTTTTCTTTTTTAAAAATAATATTTTTAGACATGAACAGTTATTGGGTTTTATAATTTTTTGTGCCCAATTATTCTCTCATAAATCTATGGTCACCATTTAATGTTCTTGCAAAAGCTTTCTTGAAAAAGATCCTTTATCTCTATTGAGTAAAGTCTGGAGCAGGTAAAAGAATGAACATGTCAGAGTTAGAGAGAAAATCAAGATTGAGTTAGAAAAAAGAAATAAAGAATATTATGGCTTATTTGTAACATCACAGGATGTGAAATAGATTATGACTGCCATTCAAAATGAGGATGAAAAGAATAAAGAAATGTATATGGTAGTTCTATTTTTAATTTTTTGAGGAACTACTGTTTTCTATAGTGGCTGTACCAATTTACAGTCCCACCAACAGTATCTGAGGGTTCTCTTTTCTCACATCCTCCCTAACATTTGTTGCTTGATAATGTCCATTCTGACAGCTATGAGGTGATATTTTATTGTGGTTTTGCTTTGCATTTCTGTGATATGTAGTGATGTTGAACATTTTTTCATATACCTGTATGTCTTATTTGGAGAAATATCTGTTCAGGTCATTTGCACAGTTTTTAACCAGATTTTTTTAAAATGTGGAGTTGTATGAGTCTCTTATATACAGAGTGGGGCAAAAGTAGGTTTAAGGTTGTTGATATGGAAAATAATACCATAATTAATAATAATAATGCAAAAATAAACTTTGTGTTTCATTCACTCACAACTGTAAACTGTAAAGTTTTGCCCCACCATGCAATTTGGATATTAACCTCTTATCGGATCCAGCAATTACACTTCTGGGTATTTATCATAAAAAAATCAAAAATACTAATTTGAAAAGATATATGCATCCCTATGTTCACTGCAGCATCATTTACAATAGTCAAAATATGGAAGCAAACTATGTGTTCATCAATAAATGATAGGTGATGGAATGTTACTCAGCCATAAAAAAGAATGAAATCTTGCTATTTGCAACAACATGGATGAACCTAGAGATAATGATGCTAAATAAAATTTGTCAGAAAAAGACAAATACTATATTAATTTACTTATATGAAAAATCTCAAAATTAAAAAAATAAAACAAAACATGAACAAACAAAACAAAATGGAAGCATAGTCATAGATACAGAGAAAAAAATTGATGGTGGCCAAAAGGGAAAAAGGTGGAAAGGTGGGGTAAAAAGGTAAAGGAGGGTAAGAGTATAAACTTCCAGTTATACATAAGCAGCAGAGATGTTAAATGCAGCACAGGGAATGTAGTAAATAATATTGTAACAACTTTTACTATCAGACTTATTGTGGTGATCATATTGTAAGAGATATAAAATATGAGCATTATATTATACACCTGAAACTAATATATATTGTACTAGAGGCCCAGTGTACAAAAATTTGTGCACTTGGGGGGGGGGTCCCTCAGCTTGGCCTGTGCCCTCTTGCAGTCTGGGATCCCTCGGGGGATGTCCACCTGCTGGCATGCCTGGCCATCCTGGGTGAGGGGCTGATGGCTATTTGCAGGCTTGCCAAGCCCCCCATTGGGAACCCTCAACCCATTGGGGTGTGGCCAGCCTGGGTGGGGGGCTGATGGCTGTTTTCAGGCTTGCCAAGCCCCACAGTGGGAACCCTCACCCCAAAGGGTGTGGCCAGCCTGGGTGAGGGGGTGAGTGAGGGCTGTTTTAAGGCTGCCCATAGCCCCTTCAGGGTTCGGGTCCCTACTGCCTGGCTAGAAGCAGGTGTCTGGGATTTATTTAACTTCTATACTTGAAACTTTGTTGCCTTGGTCCCCTGCTCAAAGCCTGGGTTGCCCCTGGCAACCCATGGTCCCAGCCCCGCAGGTATCTGGAGTTTATCTTCTATAATTGAAACTTTGTAGCCTTGAGTAGAGCTCAGGGCCCAAAGGGCCCTGGCTTCCTTCATTGCCCAGGGCACTCCAGCTCCATGGCTGCTGCTATCTTAGTTAATTTGAATATTTGCTCCTGATTGGTTGGTGGGCATGGCTTGTGGGCGTTGCGTGTGGGTGTACCGGAGTGAGAGTTAATTTGCATATTGCTCTTTTATTAGATTAGATGCTAACTGTACTTTAGTAATAAAGATGAAATATATATAACTTTTGTCAGGAATATAAAAGCAACTTGAGTATCAAGTTTCACCTAGCAAATGACTAATACATGACAAAAGAGTGTG
Organism: Murina feae; assembly: GCA_004026665.1. Taxonomy (NCBI): domain Eukaryota; kingdom Metazoa; phylum Chordata; class Mammalia; order Chiroptera; family Vespertilionidae; genus Murina; species Murina feae. The sequence continues at coordinate 4,998 of PVJC01019276.1, forward strand.
ATAGCTTTAGCTCAGGTCAACAGAGTATCAGACTGTTGAGGCTGAATCTGAAAGTGATTACAAAATTTTAGAAACAGAATCAGAAATAAAGCTGAAGTTACCAAGAGGAGCCAGAACAGCAGTACTAGAAAAAGTAAATGTAATCTTGCACACTGTCTCAATGAAGATGTAAGAGACAATATAATGGAGATATTACATTCTTTGCTTTCATAACATAATCTTCATGTCATAAAAATATTCTCCAAATACTTCCTGATGGGATTTTGATTATAATTGAATCCACTGATTAATTTAAGTCAATTAACATCTTAAAATATGTCAACATGTTGTATTGCTTCATTTATTCATTTCTAATTTTATGTCCTTCCATAAAAATGTGCAATTTCATTTGCAAAATGTTTCACATTTCGGTAAACTTTATTCCATTATGTTTTATAAAATTTTATTCCTCAGTATTTCTCTATTTGATTACTGCTGGTTTACTGTAATATTATTAAATTTGGGATGTTGGCTTTATATCCAGCAACTTTTTGAACTCTCTTATTAATTCTAAGAGTTTGTGTATAGGTTCTCTGTGTTCACAGAAAGATTATAAATGTCTTTTCTAGAAAAATGTTTTCATTAGACTATGCTTTATGATTTTTACACCCTTTCTCTATTATTATTATTATTATTATTATTATTATTATTATTATTATTTTCCCCTGGCTGTGCCACTAGTATACTGTTGAATGGCAGAAGTAATAGCAGGTAATTATGCATTGACTCCTGGGATCCTGGTAAAGTTGTACTAATTTAAAATAATATTTAATTGAACTTGTCATTTTGGAAAGAGGGAAAACTTTTTAGTGTATTGAGGAAGTTATTTTCTACACCTTGATTTTCATAATACTTTTAGTCTTAAATAGGACTTGACATTTATCAAATATGTTTTCTGCATCTGTTAACACTGATCCTATTTTCTGTCGTTTATGTGGTGAAATTACTTTGGTAGATTTTCTAAGTGTGGACCATCATATAACACAAAAAGCCTTGTACAGAAGGTTGTGTTAATTATGCTCTATCGTCCACAGTGTCATATTATTGATCCCTGCAAGGTTCGAGTCTTGTTTAATTCATCTTTATTTATTTGTTTGACAATCTGGTAATTTTCTTTACATAATTTCTTATATATTTCTAAAGTCAAAGTTATACTAGTTTTATAAAATTGATTAACCTTCTGTTTTTTCTCTATACTATGGAACAATGTGTATAAGAATTATCTATTTGTTAAAATTATGGGGAAAAGCCCAGCAAATGCTCCTTGACTGGCCACCAAATTTTATTTTTTGGTAAATTTTCATAATTTGTACATTACTATATATTTACAGATTTCTAGAGTAATAACCGTTTCTTTTAGGTTTTCAAATTTTTTGACATTTTAATGATAACATTTTAAGTCAAGTTTAATCTGTAGTTATATACATTTTTTATATTATGTGAACTTTTACTTTAGTTTTATTTAGTTTTGCCAGATATTTTGTTTCCAAAAAACAGCAAATTATTTTTATTGGTCATATCAATTGTGTTTTTATTAATTTCTATTTCATTTATTTATTTTTTTTCTCTTAATGTTTTATTTTCCATACATGTATTCATTTTCTTTTTTTTTTAACTTATGTCACTAAATGCACAGATTATTTATTTTCAATTTTTTTCATGTTTTCTGTTAGATTAATTTTTGCCTAAACATTTTCCTAGAGGTCTGATACTAGCTGCTTACTATATCCTATATAATAAAAGCCTAATATGCTAAGTATCTGGTCATCCGTTCAACCAATCAAAGAGTAATATGCTAATGATAGGCTAAAGCCACTCAACTGCTCACTATTTTGTGCAGTGACTATCAGGGGTCAGTCAGTCAACCAGTCGCTATGATGTGCACTGACCACCAAGAGACAGACACTCTGGCTGGTAGATTAGCTTGCTGCTGCAGTCTGGTGATTGGGACTAAGCAAGATAGGCCAGGCATGTCCTGGAGCCCTCCCACAGTCCTTCCCTGACTACCAACCTCCCGCATCCCTCCCTGGCCCCAGTTGTGCACCAGTGGGGCCCCTTGGCCTGGCCTGTGCCTTCCTGCAATTCGGGACCCCTGGCAGGATGTTAGAGAGCCAGTTTCAGCCCGACAGCAGAATGACTGGTTGCTATGATGTGCGCTGACCTCCACGGGGCAGATGCTTAATGCAGGAGCTGCCCCTTGATGGTCAGTGCACTACCACAGGGGGAGCACTGCTCAGCCAGAAGCTTGGGCTCCTGGCTGGTGAGTGCAATGGTGGTGGCAGGAGCCTCATCACCTCCATGGCAGTTGGACATCCCCCAAGGGCTCCTGGACTGCAAGAGGGCATAGGCCAGGCTAAGGGAGCCCCCCCCACAAGTGCACAAATTTCATGCACTGGGCCTCTAGTCTATCTATATAAAAGCCTAAATGACCGGTTGATGGGCTGACTGCCCAGTAGATATACACACACTGATTGCCAGGGAGCAGATGCTCAACACAGGAGCTGCCGAGCTTCAGCAACTTTGCAGAGTGTCCAGCAACACTCCAGGACCCCTCAGGGGATGTCGGACTGCTGTTTTCAGCCCAACTGCCACAGGCCAGGCTGAGGGACCCCACCGGTGCATGAATCTGTGCACCAGGCCTCTAGTATATTATAAACATTTTAAGGATCATGCACATATGACCATTGTTTTATAGAAACTATGACCATTTATACACACAACTTCTCTACATATGGTTGTTCATGGTAACACACCATTTCTAGATCTGGAATTATAGATCTTATAAGCAATTTTCAATTTAGTAATAAAAATACTATATTATATTTGCTTTAATGCTGTTATCAAGACCTTTTAAAATAAGGCTGTTTTGAATAATTTTATAATATAAAATATAATTTTATATATATTTGATTTATTGAGAGAGAGGGAGACACCTATGAGAGAAACATCGATTAGATCAGTTGCCTCCATCCAGTACATACCCCGACTGAGAATTGAACTGCAAGCCAGGTATGTGCCCTGACTGAGAACCTGACCCATGAGCCTTTGGTGCATGGGAGGGTGCTCCAGTTAACTGAGCCACATCTCGAGGGCTGTGTAAATATTCTGAGGATAAAGAAGGAAGATGTAAATCTTTGTCAAAACATAAGAAGCATTTATCTAATGTAATTAATACATTACATTAAAAAGAAATATATATTCTAATTCTTATTGTAAGCCTTTGATGTTAAAAAACTTAATTTCACTTAATATATGACATAAATATATTTATGGGAGATATTTCCATCTATATTAAATATTATAGAATAAATGTTCATAATTCATTTTAATTATGTTGATATGACTTTTTTGTTTCAGGATAATCACAACATTGTTGTTGAAAATTTTTGATATTCATAATGAAATTTCTCTAAATTTTATGAAAGCAAATGGGACATATAACACTATCTTCCCTTACTGTATTTAGGAAATGAAGACTGATAAAGTTCAAGTTATTTTTCTTTAAAAAAAATCTTAAAAGATGTGTAACTATCACACAATAACTTATTTCTAAACTCTCTCTCCTCTTACTCAAGATGGGAAAGCTGAAATTTCACCATTGAGAGAATGCCCTGAATTTTTAATGTCTTCCCATTGAAATGAACTGAAGTTCAGTCATTAAAAGCATGGAATATCTTTATGCACTTAATATCTTGAATTACTCTGGCTGTCTTCATTTTCAACTGACAACCACTGTCGTTATCATCCTAATAGAATGAGAAAAAGGAATCTTCATATTTTGTTTTCTGCTGTTTTATACACAAACCTCAGTAATTGAATTCTGAGACTGCATTCTCGTTTTTACCCCAGGGCTCTTATTGATTATTTGGCCAGTGAGACAGGCATTCTGGAAGGAACACATTAAAGGAACAACACAGATAAGTGGTTGCCAAAACCACTGATGTCGTAATTTTGGTAATGTACACCCTTGTCTTGATTGATAATGTAGGGAATATGTAGACCCTCTTCTCATCCGCTTATACATTATCTGTTGTCTTTTTCTCTCTCTCGTTATCACCTGCAATCAATGTGCAGGGGGCAAAAGAACTAAAACTTTTGATTGAGCATTTGGGGGACTGTGTTTCTATTTTTTTACTTTTTGTTTGTTTGTGTTTGTTTTTTACTGGATCCACAACTTCTAACACCACACCCAACAGCAACCTAAATAAAATAATTTTGTCTCCATGAGATAACTTATTACTCAAATGGGCTGGTGGGGGACTTATGTTCTATTCTTCCTATCATCCTGACACACCCTTCTTCTGTTTCTAAAAGAATGAGTAAAGATTTATGCTCACAGTTTGAGAATATAACATAGCATTACTCTTTATATCTCCTTTTATTATGATTAGAAGAGTACTGACCAAATATCGCCAACCTGTTCATTATAAAGCAACTGATGTTCTGAGGAGCTGAGGTTAGACGTGGGCACTCGTATGTTGTGGTTTCTGAGAATGGGCTTGAGATAGTGGCTTCCTGGGGAGAGTTGAGTCTGTCCTGCAGTCAGACACACCTGGCTTCAGTTCCTTGATTCATTACTTTGTGACACAGGAATTTATTCAGCAAGCATTGATGTAAGAACTCTGTATTAGGCACCAAAAAATGAATCACACCTTTTGAGGTCCCTCTCAATATTGCTATGAATTTAGAGAGGTAATATTTGCAGTGTGATTGGCGTTATCATGGGCATTCAGTAAATGCGGGTTTTTTTCTCTTAGACCATGAATGCTAAGTAAAGGTGTTTTTATATTGAACAAATAAAGAGTGTGGCTATTAGTGGACCATAGTGAGTTATCTGAATATTTAATTTGCATTTTTATGTGGCTTTTCACTATGGAAATATTTTAATTTCCACATGTCAGATTTTGGTGACTTCAAAAAAAATATTTGAATGTAGAAAGCCTTTTTTTCCTCAAGGGGTTCAATAGTGAGCAGTAATAAAAATCAAATACCCAGTATGTGCACATAATTCAGTTTGATTCCACATTTATTGAACATCTATACTGTGTTAGAGACCATGCTGGGTACTGAAGGGATAAACTAGACATGTGCTATGCTCACATGTCAATTACATTCTGATGGAAGTGATTTAAATGAATGTAAGCTGATTGTATTTTAAAGCCTAATGTGACAATACTCATATTTATTCATTCAATCAGCAAATATTATTTGAAAACTTACTGTGAATCTAGGTTCTGAGAATAAAACAGTGAACAAAGCAAAGTCCCTGTGCTCAGTGAACTTGCATTCTAATAAGGCAGATAATAAGTAAACAAGCAAGTTGTTAATATCATGTAATTCCAAATGCCATGAAAAAAAGTGTAGCAGCATAACAAGGTGGAGGATGGCATGCCCTGGCTGGGCGAGGCTGGACAGATTAGATAGGAAAGGCCTTCTCTGATTACCTTGGCATCTGATTGTCAAGGGGAGGGAGATGTTGCAGCACCAGAAAGTAAGTAGAACTTGAGTGAGATGAGGTTGTTTTCTAGGCACAGGTGATCAGATTGCATGGGGTTTTGAGCACCTGATAAAGGAGGGTGGCCTTCTGAGGGAGTGGGAAGCCATTAACTGCTCTGTTTATTGCTTGCTTCTATTTATAAGTGGAGGACTCCTGTGAAGAGTGTTGTACTTAGGAATGGAAATTGTTCCACTGGCACTTTGTAGGAGGAATTGGAGTAGCAAAGAACCTGACTCAGGTAAATCCTGTAGGAAGTTTTAGCAACTCCGTAGGCAAGTGAGGAGTGAGATTGCAATGGAGAAGGTGGATGTGAAGCATTGCAGAATCAAAATTGAAAAGGCCTGCAGCCTATTGTGTATACAAGGGGAGGTATGTTGTGGGCATAAAGGCTGTGAGGTCTGGAGATGCTTCTGAAGTTTTTAACATGAGTAAATGAAGGGATGGCAAAGCCATCAAGGGAGGGTATGGAAAGTGGATAGAGATGAGTATGTTTCCTGAGTTGGGACAGGTATTTACAGGTTTGGACTTTGAGGTAGTGATGGGGCTCTTTATTTTATATATTCAGCAGTCTCATGCACCTGTGGGCTGTATTTTGAAAGAAAGTGTGAGACACAAGATATAGACTCAACAAGTGTTCAGCATGATGCAATATGCAGATAATATATCAAATGTGTATTTGGAACCTATCTAATCTTATTAACCAACTAGGGGCCCGATGCACAAAAATTTGTGCACTCAGGAGGTCCCTCAGCCCAGCCTGTGCCCTCTCACAGTCTGGGACCCCTCAGGATATGTCCACCTGCAGGGGTGCCTGGGCAGCCTGGGTGAGGGGCTGAGGGCTGTTTTCAGGCTGCCCACAGCTCCCATTGACCCAACATCCCAGCAAGGCTGGCAGGAAGCAGGTTTCTGGGGTTTATTTATCTTCTATAATTGAAACTTTGTTGCTATAAGCCGAAGCCTAGGCAGGCAATGAAGCCTTCTGATTGCTTCAGCTCTGTGGCTTCTATAATTGAACCATTGTCTTGAGCGGAGGCCCAGCCAGCCTAGGCAGGCAGTTTCCTCCATAATGGAAGCCTCCTGTTTGCTCTAGCTCCATGGCTGCTGGCCTCCATCTTGGCTGGGTTAATTTGCATAAAGCTGCTCTGATTGGCTAGGGGCATGGCTTGGCTGGTGGGCGTGGTTTAAGTGTCTTGGAGTGAGGGTTAATTTGCATATTACTCTTTTATTAGAGTAGATGTTACCTCCATTTATTTAATAAAAAATAAAAAGTAAATGGAGTATATAAAACATAAAGGAGTTAAAAATATAATAAAATAATGCCAGTATTTTTCAAAGTTAAAATATTTTTGAGTATATAAAAAAAGGCATATCCAGAAGATGTCAGTTAAAAAAAGAAAAGTACAAAACTGCCAGTTACAAATTATCATGCCAGAGATCAACTCTGGGAGTTCTGTTATCCTGTAAATTAATCTAATGGGAAAGTCATTTGAAACAGTATAAAAGGAAGGAAGCTCAGTAGGGTAGACAGAAATAGCCCTGCACAAGTTAGTAATAATGATTACAAACACTACATAAGTAGCTCATTATAGTTTGTTTAAAAAAAAGTTCTGCATAGATTGTCCCCCCCCCTTTTTTTTTCTCAGCAACAACCTGTAGGCTCCATATGACTGTTATTCTCACTTAACAGAGAAGGAAGTTGAGGTTTAAACAAACTAATTTTCCCAAAGTTGTCCAATTTGTATGAGGCAGAGTTAGGACTCAAGTCTAAGTCCTATTACAACTATTTAACAGAAAGGATACAGATTTATTCTTCTGTCCTGTGCTATGCTCACAGAACCAGTATCATCCTAAGCACCCCAGACTTTCTGAATGGAGAGATGTCAGTGCAACTCATGCCAGCTTGTAGTGCTATTGAGTTTATTGCAGTGCTTGAACAACCCAGTATTAGTGCACAGTGAGGTTATTTATGTTCCTTAATGCATTCATTCCTTCAAATGAACGTTTATTGAACATCTGTGGGGCAGGTACTGAACTAACATAAGAGATTAAAAAATGAGTGAGATAGAAATTAATCTTTTCTCCATTTGCTGGGTGTTCAATTGAAGGTATGGACAATTAATAAGGCAGTTATCAATGCTGTGTGAAAAATTATGTTTTGGGAAATCCATAGTGCTGTGAGAACTCAGGAATAGCGCTTTGTCCAGATTTGGAGGGTCAGGGAAGACAACCCATGGGAAGTGATGTCTAAGCTAAAACCAGGAGTATGACTGGGATGAGCTGGGTTCATTAAAGAGGCAGCAAGGCATGAAAACCTAGATGTGAGTTAGAAGAGGAAGGGAGACTAACAGAAGGGCCTAATGAAGGGTACAGTGTTGCTGGAGCATTGTTGGGTGTGGGGGTGTCCACACACAAACTCAAAGAGATGAGAAGGGGCAGGTGATGCCAAGCCTTGGTATCTAATTCACACATAAAGTTGTTAAACTAATGGATTATCTCTAAAGAAGGTAGAGTCATGTCTAATACATTTCAGGTTTCTATAAAAATATTTTTAAGTTTATAAAGTTTACTGAATGAATTTTTATTTTTCTGGAAAATACCTTTGTGTAAGCTAAAGTATTCCTGAACAAGTGAGGTATCCCTGTCATGTCATATATAGTCTGTTAAATCACTGGTCCTAAGAGATTATTAGCAGAGGCAGCATTGCTAAGACTCGAATTCAGTGATTCTAATGATGTGTTTCTGTGCAGAGTCTCTTTAGTCAGAATCGTGCTGGATCTTCCTCTTTGCCTCCTTTTCTTTTGGGGGCTACAAAATCACTGAAGTTTTGATTGAACTTTCTTAGTATTGGTCTCCTCGGGATCACTTCCAGAAATATATGAATGTAGCTCCAACAAAGGCAATATGAAACTAGATAAATTTTCCTCCCCAATTTACTCTTGTAGTTACACACATTTTTAGTACTTGTAATTACAGGAGAAATGCAGTGGTATGAGGCCCTGTTATGTTTACTGCTGTTTTATTTTTTGGTGATACTTCTGTTCAGAGAAAGCTAATGCCTCAGTGATCCATTTGTTTCTATGAAATATTTCTGAAGACGTGAAATACAGTGGGAGTCCTAGGAATCTGTTGCAATTGACCTCCAAAATATGTTATTTTAAAACATTAATTTTTCACCCAAATGGAAGTTAAAACAGTAACATTTTATCAACAAGTCTATTTGTTACAACAGTAAACACATTTCTAGCAAAAACATTCTGTTTGGGATTGAACAAATATACTCAGGCCACTAAGCATAATTTGCTTTATGAATACGTCCACATCCTGTGAGGTTTGGGGAGCAGGGGTTCTGAAAAAGAGCATTTTTTTAAAGACAAGAGTTATTTCAGTATTTTAAGAGAGAAATTGGTCAGAAGACGTGGAGGCCTAGGGAATGAGAAAAGGCTCAGGCCTATGAATTCAGCTGCAAAGTGGGAGTAAGACCTCCTTTTCTTATGAGGGCTCAATCAGATACATTTCAAAGTCATTCCATATCTCTCACATGCATGTTGCTTAGGGGAAAAAGTGCTAGTTTTCTTTCCCCTACACACTTCCACTCTAGTCTGCATTTCCTGGTGGTTCCTGACATGAGGAAGGGTGGAGGGTGGCGTGATCAGCTGGAGTCAGAGTAAATGAGGACCCAGGCGGGGAAGGAAGTCAGCGCTTTCTTGCATTTCTTTGGCTTGAGAGAACACTGCCTGCTGAGCCAGGAGCAAAGAATGGGGTTGCCTCTGTGCATCTGGTACCATGTATGGGGCGCAGGCCTCTGCCATTCACTGGAGATGGCCGTGGGGTGTGGAAGTCAGACAGCACTTCTTTTAAAGCGAAGATGGGAAGGTTAAGGCAGGAGCTTGGACTCCTTTGCACCAATTCCCTCCAGACAGCAGCTGGCCAGGAGAAAAATGGATGCCATACTCCCTCACAGTGCCCTCCAGTCTCATACTTATCCTCGATGTCCAAGATTAAATGAGCTCATATTTACGAAGCACCCACAACGGTGGCTGGCAGAGAGTAGGAACTAGAACTGTTTCAAATAAAATAAGTAATCTAAGACTTCTCTGTGAGTTCAGTAATAATGACAGATAAAAACAGCTGTACTCCATTTTGTGCCTTGCATCTCCTTCTACTTGCCCTCATCACAGACATCTCTACTTCAGCTTCCACCAGTTAGGACCTACCTTTGAGATGCTGTCTCTCTTCTGTTTCTCAATTCCGTTTGAATTCAGGCAGCCTGGCTGCCAAAGAATTGTTTTCACTTCCTTTTTGGTCTTTCCCTTCATATGATATATATAAAAAAAACATTGTATTCATGTAGTAGTTATTGAATAGCATCGTGCTTGTGTTGTGTCTAGTGGTAGTATAAATAAGGGTATAGAGGTCAGTGTGGAATTGTGCTGCGTCACTGCACGTGCATTGATGTGGCAAAGCATTTATTTCCCTTATGTGCTTAGTCACAGAGGGTGCGTATTCGATTACGATCCAGAGGTGGAACCGAACACAGACTGTTACTGTGATAGCTGCTGCTTATTCTACTTCACCCATTTATTGTCATTCCACTGCTTAATAGTGCCTCAGTTTTAGTTGGATATGAAAAATAAAGAGGTAAAGGACCAAGTCTTTCCACTCTATTCCTGGTTAGAAACCCTAATAAGAATCCTAATGCAAAAAAGGAATGAAATTTAAGAAATTGCTCGCAAAATTAGGTCAGCGGTGCTCTTTTTAACACCCCACTATAGACAACTGAGGGCTTGCATGTAATGATCTTTTAAAGTAGTGTATCCTTGCACCTCCACAGAGTGGCTGACAAGTGGACTAAGAACCTGCAGAATGGGCATGGATGGGGGAGTTGACCTCTCTGGCTTCCTTTCAAATCCCTTGATTCCATAATTTGAACGCATAATTTCACATGCATTTATTCAGAAATGTGTGCAGCCACACTACTTTCTGCTAAGTGCAGACTCCCACTCTTAAACACTGGAATGAGAAGCCTGTTAACTGCTATTTGCAATTTAAGGATGACACCATGTGGGAAAGAGAACTGCCAATCATTTCTGCCAACATTACTCTCAAGGGGAGTCTAAATGAAGCTAGCTTGGTCCAATTAAAACAAGCAATTATGAGTAATGGAAAGTAAACAAATCTAAGAAAAATGAAATTAATGACTGCATTGGATACTCACAATGAAAGGCTGTAGTCTGTTAAGTATCACCATTGTTTCTAAGGCTATTAATATACTTTCATTTGATTGAAGATTTCTATATAAAAAAATCTTAAAGAAATTGTTAACTTTCATTTAATAACAGTAAAATTAAGATTAGTGGAAAAAATCATTACAGAGCTTTAATTAGGTCAAATATCTACATGGCCTTTGGGTTAGGGAAAATATATAACATACTGTGACCCATTTAGCTACTTGATATAGAAGACATTGCCAAATAGCCTAGCAGACCTACATTTTTTTTGCTAAGGTTGAATATATAATATGTGAAATTTGCTTTAGTGCTATAATACAATCCAACTGTCACAAAATGAAAACTCTGATAAGCTCCATCCTTATGCCTTCTCCTACATGCAGGAAAAATTGAACCATGCACTGTAATGGCACATAAGTGTGTGTCATTATCTCTGAAAGCATAACCGCCGAGTATTTTTACCATTGCCAACAAACGTTGCCTTAAATTAACTGACCTTAGTTCACTTACACAATGATGCAATTAACAAATATCTGGATATCAGCATGACAGTTGCATTTCCAAAATTGAAAAATACTCCTGACTCAGAGTTCTAGGAATGATGTAGAAACATTATTTTTTCCAAATCATTTTTCTTCTCTGAATATCTCTATGCTTGGGTCATGCAAGATAAATGTATATTAAAGAGCCATAGTATATACTCACATTAGCTACCAGTGATAACCAGAATGATCAAGGATAAAAGGCAGAGGAGCAAGGAGAAAATGTTTTTAAACACATGAAAAATGGTGACAAATGGCTAAAAAGTAAACACAGCTATATATATAATTTAATAAAGGAGTAATATTCAAATTGACCATCACCTGAGACACCTAAGCCATGCCCACCAGCCAAGCCATGCCTCCCAGCCAATCAGAGCAGCTGTATGCAAATTAACCCAGCCAAGATGGAGGCCAGCAGCCATGGAGCTAGACTAAATAGGAGGCTTCCATTGCAACTGCCTGACCAGGCCAGTGGGCCTCTGCTCAAGCAACAATGTTTCAATTATAGAAGCCACGGAGCTGAAGCAAACAGGAGGCTTCTGTTGCCTGACTAGGTAACAAAGTTTCAATTATAGAAGATAAATAAATCCCAGAAACCTGATTCCAGCCAGCCTCGCTGGGACCTTGGGTCAATGGGAGCTGTGCAGGTGCCTGAAAATGGCCCTCAAACCCTCACCCAGGCTGGCCACACCCCCAGGAGGTGAGAGTCTCCACTGGGGGGGCTTGGCCAGCCTACATACAGCCATCAGCCCCTCACCAGGTACGCCAGCAGGACATCCCCCGAGGGGTCCCAGACTGCTAGAGGGCACAGGCCGGACTGAGGAACCCCCGCCCCCCGAGTGCACAAACTTTTGTGCACTGGGCCCCTAGTGTGTGTGTGTGTATATATATATATATATATATATATATATATATATATATATACACATACATATATATGTACATATATATGTGTATATATATATGTATATATATATATAATAGATATACATACATATACACATATATATGTACACACACACACACACATACATATTTGAGTCCAGAGAGGAAGGAAGAGGAAGAGAGAGATAGAAGCATCAGTCTTGAGAGAGAATCATTGATTGGCTGCTTCCTACATGCCCCTTCAGGGGATCTAGCCCACAACCAGGGCATGTGCCCCAACCTGGACTGTAACTGTAACCTCCTGGTTCATAAGTTGATGCTCAATCACTGAGCAACACTGGCTGGACCACAAGCTTCTGTAATACTAAAAAATTGATAATGGGACTAAGGGGAATAGGGAACAATTAATTGATCTCTCTGGGAATTAAGATAACGACTCAAGATAAGCATGATATACTGACACATCTCTATGGAAAGATTTTGAACCATCTCTCAAAGGCGGTTACAGTTATTGCTGGTTTCTAAGAGGAGTTGAAGTTTCAAGGTACTCATACATAGAAATGTATAGTTTCCTTAAAAAATGCTAAATTGAAAGCTGAAGCCACATTTTGATTTTGCTGATGTCTGAACCCTGATGAAAAATGCTATCTTGTAAGCAAGATAAAGTAAAACTATCCTAATCTAGAAAGCTAGCGCATCCTTAAAGCAGTGGGCCAACACAGTCTGCTGATGCCAATGGGACATTGTTTCAGTAAGGAAAAGGCTACAAATATGAGTCTACCAATTCTCGTCTATGGAACTGGCCCTGCGTCTGCCACAGACATCACTTCAGGTTTCCTAAAGTAGATGCTGTTTCATTAGCATCACTTTCTGCGGGCACATGACATGGTCTTGGAGCAGAGCCAGGCTACTGGCATGAGAGATGTATTTGAGAGTCTAGACTGGATTTTTCCAAGGAATGGGTGAGAGCTCATTCCAGTCTAGGTCTAGGTGAGGGCTGCAATGAGAGACAGGTAGAAAACTATACACAACATGATCCTGAGCAAAACTAGGCTTAAGACACACACACAGCATTATCACCACAGAAAGACAGTTCCTTGCAGCTTGTTTGTGCACCTGCCCACGTTCTAACTTTGCTCTACCAGCAATGCGTTGTGGTGCCCGCTTTCCAAATGAAAAAGTTGAGGCACGTTCTCATTGTGATGCAGACGCACACAAACCAAAGGGAGACAGTGACACTCACTTGAACACATTCTATGTTTGTGGGTTTGTTTCCGCCTCTTGCAGTGTGGTGTAGCAGAAGCTTAAGTTAGTCATCAAAATATTTTTAAATCAGTCAGCTCCAATTGTTTGCTTTTTAAATTTTTTTTTGCAGAATGCCTGTGATGCGTTTGTAGAAAACACCTACACTGCATTTCTTACCAAAGCAATGTGCATATTTGTCAGTCTTCTCCATTGCAGGAAGTACCCAGATTAGGTACTTCCATATTCAAAATACTACCACCACCACCACCACCACTTCCACCACCTTTTTTTTTTCATCCTGATGCAAGACTGCCATCTTGTGGAACAGAGAAGCACTTCTGGTTTGTGTGATGAGGGTTTCTCAGGTTTCCAAAAGATCAGTATAATGAGTGAGAACCAGTTTCTGGTGTCCAACCAAGAGCCTACAGTGTGGACAGAAGACAATGTTAATGATTCTAGCAGCTGGCAGTCAGTGGGAGCTGCTGTGATTATGATGGACTATAAGTTGGCAAGAGGAGATATTCATTCATTATTATTAGTCAAGATTAAACATTTGTTTACAGGCAATGTGTATATGGTGCATAAATTATACACACACACACTCACACATACATTAGGTGGATATGTGTGTGTGCACTAGACAAATTAAATAAAAATGACGATGGAAACAAAGTAGAATTTAAGGCCAGAGCAGATACAGCAGATCTAGCTTTTCTCCTTCCCTCCCCAGATGTGCCCCCCCCCCCATACCCACTCCTTAGAGTCCCTAATAGGGTTGCTCACTGCCTGGGCAAGGTTGAGTCCCCAAAGACATGGAAGATTCTATTTTTGCCACACCACAACCCTGTTTCCCTCAGGGATGATATCACCATTATAGAAGGCTAATACTGACATACCAGGAAGAAAGGGGATATTTATCAATACTTGGCGTGCCTGATCTTGAACTAAAATCAGCACCAATCTTCAGTGAGAAGAAGGCCGAGTCAGTGCCCAGGAACTTTTCTGAATACTGTCTGCCTGGCATCCTAGTTTTTAGGATGAAAGGGCTTCTTGTATGCCAAACACGGTGCCAAATTCATCTGAGCTAATTACAGACATTAAACTTAAGCTACTTTATTTTTTAATATATTTTATTGATTTTTTACAGAGAAAAAGGGAGGGGGATAGAGAGTTAGAAACATCGATGAGATAGAAAGGTCAATCAGTTGCCTCCTGCACACCCCCTTCTGGGGATTTCCCCACAACCAAGGTATATGCCCTTGACTGGAATCAAACCCGGGACCCTTCAGTCTGCAGGCCAATACTCTATCCACCGAGCCAAAGCAGTTAGGGCAACTACTTTATTTTTATATGCGGCACACAGAGGCTAAGAACTTTCTCAGTCAAACAGCATTCGTTTCTTCTACAGAGGTGTACTCCTGGCAATGTTTTCCATACTAGGGAGGGAATGAGAGGAAGGTTCTACTGACAGAAGCAACATTCTGGAAGGAGTTAAAACTCCAGGACAGATACTTTTTATTCCCTACAGAGCAGTTTCCCTAAGAGTATGTTTGTCTCTTTGAAAGTAATGTCTTTGAGGTTGTACCATTGTACCAAAGAAAGCCATGCATGTGTGTTTCTCACCTGGAGGAAGGTCACAGCGGCTGTGTGAAATGATACTTTATTCGCTGTTATAGTGTGGGCTGAGGTGTCATTCTCAGCAACTACAGTGGCCCCTGTCCTCCCGGTGGAATCCACCCCCCCCCATACATCTACACATCCATCCCCGAACGTCTGCATAATTAAGAATAGAACTGAGCTATTCGTCCAAACATCTTCTAGTCCTCAGATAAAGCGTGACATATAAACCAAAAGGCAAATACTACGGGGAGGGGATCAGAGCCTCGTGTTTGACTAACAGGTACATGATCTGTTTGTCATTTTGCAAAGTGATCTGTGGAGGATTTGGTGACTAGTTGTCCTTGGACTTCACGGTGGATGACTGAACCTGTAGCACAGGAGTTTAAATTACTCAAAATCCATGGCAAAATGAGGGATGGGCCAGAAAAGAAGATAGAACATTTTCCAAATGAGAGAAGACGTCAGGAGGGAAAGGTGGCAGCACATCCTGTGCACAATAGCTTGACAGTCGCCGTTTGTGGAGTGATTTATGAAAATACGTAAATCATCTTAGTTCTGGAGCAGAGGAAGAACTGCATTTCTAATTGCATGCAGGCAGTCCTTTTAGGCTGCACATTTTACATTTCACCTTTTTCTTTTTTAAAATTATTATTATTACAGAGGGGAAAGGAGAGGGAGAGAGAGAGAAATATCAGTGATGAGAGAGAATCGTTGATGGGCTGCCTCCTACGTGTCCCACACTGGACATATGCTCTGATTGGGAATTGATCTGTGGCCTTCTGGTTCATAGGTCAATGCTCAACCACTGAGCCATGCCAGCTGGGCTATTTCACGTTTTTGATTTTTTTCTGGTTATTATAAATCCACTTAGTCTATTAAGCACAGTTGTTATTAATTTTTTTGTTTTGAAATAAAATATAATTTCACAAGAAATTATAAAAGTACAAAGTTGCTAGCTTCCCCCAATTATAACACCATGCGTAACCAGAATATATCAAAACAATGAAAATGATATTCGTATACTACTACTAACTTCAGGCCTTAGTTGGATTTAACAAAAATGCAGTTTTTTTTAAAAAAAAAAAGACATTATTTAACCTGTCTTAATTATTCTCTTGAGTAATTTTTTGATTGTGTTTCAGATAGTTGCTCTGCAATATGTCTTGGTTTAGAACTCAAACATTTACTTGAAACTTGGATTCCTTAAGCAAAGCCTACTCTCTGTGTTTATGTTTTATGTTTGCTTTTGTTTTGATTTGTGTTGTTCTCTAATAAGAGGGGAATCTAACCTGCCATTGCATGAATTCTTGCGGAGTTTAATGTGATTGCTCATTTGCAAAATCAAGACTTGGAGCAAAATCTTAGGCAGCTGTCTTCCAAGTGGTTACTTGTCTTTAGTAAGATCATAATTTTCACTGTTTCTACCAGTGTCTTCTAACCTATGAGCTCATAAAAATTCTACTCTGCCAAACTCAGTTACCTCTTGAACTTTGTTCTCTTCTTTACTTAACCATGTAGGTTACAGGCATATTGTCATTGAAAGACAGTACCGGTATCATTTTTTTAAATTTAAATTTAATTTTTTTAGACTAGCAGCTTATTTAAAAAAATTAAGACAAAATAAATTAAGTAGGTAAATTAAAAAGAGGACAGTGAAGTTTCCCTACTCCCAGGATCCTGGTTGCATCAGCCTCAGTCAGGCTTGAGGCGTCTGGGAGTCCTGCAGCCCCTCTTTTATTTTTTAAAATTAATCTTTATTGTTGAGATTATTACAGAGGTCACTTTCCCCCCCCACCCCCATAGCTCCCCTCCACCCAATTCCCACCCTGCCCTGGTCCTCGCCACCCTATTGTCTGTGTCCATAGTTAGCGTATACATGCATATAAGATCTTTGTCTAATCTCTTCCTGCACTCCCCTCCACAACCCATTCCCTCTGAGAATCAGTCTGTTCCATTCCCATGCCCTTCATTCTAATCCATTCACCAGTTTATTCTGTTCATCAGATTTTTTATTCATTTGATTTTTAGATTCAATTGTTGATAGATATGTATTTGTTGCCACTTTGTTATTTATACTTTTACCTTTTCTTTCTTCTTCCTCTCCTTAAAGAATACCCTTCAGCACTTCATATAATGCTGGTTGGGTGGTGATGAACTCCTTTAGCTTTTACTTGTCTGTGAAGCACTTTATCTTTTAAGAGAAACATCTGGGTCTCCAGCAGCCCCAATCTGCAATGATTTTTTTATAGCCCATAGTTCTTACTGCCCATAGGGACTTCTTTTCCTAGCTCTGGGACACTGGGCTGGGACCCCTTGCTCTGGCATGGGGCTGGGACCCCTTGCTCCTCTAGTGGCCTTCGCAGAGGCGATCTCCCTCCAGATTAAAAGAGTGGCACATGTGTGTGCCAGCCCAGCCTGTTCTGCATCTCCACACCTCCTACCAGTCTCAGTGTGCTTTCTTCTTTACTTCTCGAGTTGTAGTACTTCCATTCAGCCAGCTTTCCAGTGGTTCTGGATGATGGTTGTTCTGTATTTTAGTTGTAATTTTGATGTGGTTGTGGAAGGCGGTGAGTACAGGCATTTGCCTACACCATAATCTTGGTTCTATGGACAGTATCGTTTTTAGAACATTGCTGCTATAAATTGAAAATATTAAGAGCAAAAAGTTATATTTGTGGAAAAATTTAGAGTTTCAAAATACTTTCATGTGCAGAATTTCCTTTGATCCCATACAACAACCCTGTGAAATAGGCCCCACAAATATTTTTTTGTCCACTTAAGCTTTTTGAGTCCCTAAGACTAAAAGTCTTTAGAAAATAATTGGGTTCAGTCAGGAAGACATAGTTGTGCCAGATAAATCAGTAGAAAAAATTAATATGGAAAATTTAATATGATGTTTAGAATTATATAGAAGAACTAGGAGAACAACCAGGCAATGGTGAGGCAACTCTCAGGTTAATGACCACCAGAAGCTGTCTCCATGCCTAGGACTGGGGAGACAGAGAAAGAGCTGGATTACTGGATTTCAGGAAGCAGTAATATCTTGTTAGATCATTGCCACCTGTTGGTCAAACGTACCTGGAAGGCTAATGGCAAGGAAGTCAGGGAAGCAGATTCATAACTACAGGTATTCTCAGCAGAAGAAAGGACATATGTGGACACTTGATCTCAATGTACCAACTACGGTGGCAGGAATATCATTTTTAATATAATACCCCACATGATGGCATTCTGCTGAGCATGAAAGATATGATGAAATGGACATTATCTCTGCTGTGAAGAAATTTTCAGTTTTATATGCAAACAACAACTATCATTATTACTGCTGCTCACTTTCATTTACTACCCACTGATATTCATTGAGTACTACTTATATCTTAGAAACAAAAATAAGTTATTCAAATATATTTCCTCATTTAACCCTTTGAATTCAGTTTATTATTATTCCCATTTTACAGAAAATAAAATTGAGGCTGTAAGAAGTCAGATATACTGCCAAGGGTCACAAAGCTGGATGGCCATGATTCTGATAATAGACCTTCTGGCTTTAAAACCCATGTTCTTAACCCTGCGCTATATTGTCTTTCTTAATAAAGTGTTCAGAGCTATGGGATTGCTTCTGTGTCCAGGATGTAGTGTAGGTACTAAAGAAGTGACCAATTGTTCCCAGCGGGTAGAAGAGACTTGAGAGGAGACAGTATACTCAGGTTGATCTTGGAAGCTTTCTCCAAGTCAACCAAAAGGCAAGGGCAGTCAGAGCAGAGAAGTATGAGCATTGCATAACATTTTCTAAGGGCCTGGTAAACTGGGCTACCAGCAGGTAACACAGAACTGTTGGAGCACAGTGAGGAAGGAGGAATTTTGATGAGAAAAACGAGGGAGACAGGAGTCATGTCATACTCAGGAGATGCTGAATACACAATAATATGGGCAGCTGTTGATGATTGCCTGCTGTGAAGAGTTCTAGCCAGATTTGCTTTGTAAATGTTGCGCTGCCTGAAGATTTAAGAGGCTATAATGACATGTTTGTATGGTACGTGGTCATGGCTGTGGTCTCTGGGTAAAGTCAGACAATGCTTGAAAAAAAAAAAAAAGACTTGAGTTTAAATGTTATGCAAGTAAATTAATAGTGATGCAAGCTTCATCTGACTCTTCACCACTCTCTCTCGACTTCTCAATAATTGAAAATGTATGTGCTTGATAAGGGGTTGGTGGTGTTTCAATTGTCTTCAGCTATAAATGCTTCATTGGGCC
Source organism: Murina feae (assembly GCA_004026665.1). NCBI lineage: Eukaryota > Metazoa > Chordata > Mammalia > Chiroptera > Vespertilionidae > Murina > Murina feae. The sequence goes on from PVJC01019276.1 coordinate 24,308, forward strand.
CTTTGTTAATTTGGTTCAAAACTAAAACCATGGCACATAAATAAATGCAGCTATATAATTTTATATTTTATCATAAAATTTTCACACATCTTTTCACATACAATCCTCCAATAATCCTATGGGCTTAGTAGCATTGCTGCATTTGCTTCATTTTGAAGATGAGAAAAATGAGCAGAAAAGTGAGAAACTGTAGCCATAGGCCTATGAAATAGCAGGTTCAAGAGCATCAACTGACCTCTTTGTTCAATCCAGTATTGTCACAGTCATCTTGATCTGAGTCAAATGATCTCTCATTACTCTACCATAATAATGTGATGTATATATCTCTCCAGATATTAAATTTCTAAATAATTCCCAAAGCACTTCTATATATTTGTGTTTTCCTTTTCTTTCCACATATACATTTATAACTTCTTAGTAATAGACTTTGTGATGCATTCAATATGTTCCACTGGCAATAGTCTACATCTCAGAAATGTCACCTGTCAGGTATATCAATTTCTTCAGTAAATAGAAAGCTATTTAATACTTTCGTATGAGCTTTAAACTTAACTTCACCTGGTTTCCATTATGTTGGAAGGTGCTTTAGAGGTAGAAATGCATTTTTGGTCTGCTCACTAACAGCTGAAATATTATATTCCTTTCTTTCTTGTAGGCACTCATTTTAGTTATATATTATCTGTGTTAAAATAGAGATTGCTTTGTATCAGCAAAGCAGAAAGACTTCTTAATATTAAAATACTTATTGTCCTTTACTAGCTTTATATTTCTTCACAGGGATAAGTTGTGTTCACTTTATTTACCTGAGTGTCAGAAGTCTCTAGATTGCTGCACATTTTGTGATTAAAACAGTTTGGACTAATGGAGAAGGATAGAGAAGGGGATGAATTTAATTATGGTTAACCACACAAGGAAGGGATGAAAGACACTCTGATTCTCGTAGAGCTTCATCACCGCTACTGACTTAGCAAAGTGATTTAGTGTGTTTTAAAGAATTTTTGTTGATTTTTTTTGTTGTTATTAAGAGAGAAGAAAGGAGAGGGGGAGAGAGAAACATTGAGCAGCTACTTCCTGCGTGCCTCCTACTGGGGAATGAGCCTGAAACCTAGGCTTGTGCCCTGATCGGGAATCGAACCAGCAACATCTCAGTGCACGGAACATTGCTCAACCAGTTGAGCACACTGGCCAAGGCAAAATAATTTAGTATTGATGAGCTTATAGCAGAATTGACTTATCTATGCCAGATAAAAGAAAAAAAGAATCTCAGATCCTTGAATGACAACATATATTTCTACCCTCTGAGTTTCCTTGGTGATATCTTCCTCTAACTTGTCATTTGGCTTTTCTCAGAGGAGAATTAAAATTGTCAGTATCATGACTCTAAAATAAACATTCATTTCTGTCTTTCCATATATTGCTCACATGCACATATTATATTCAGAGCACGCATATATTCATGACTGTGCATGTGATGATTGGAAAATGTTGCTTTTATTTTTTTTTAATTTTTTTATTGATTAAGGTATTGCAGATGTTTCTTTATCCCCCCATTGTTCCCTCATCCCCCCGTCTTGCCCTCACCCTCACCCTCTGTTGTCTGCATCCATTGCTTATGCTTACATGCATGCATACAAGTCCTTTGATTGATCTCTGCCCCTTACCCCCACCATCCCCTACCTTCCCTCTGCGGTTTGAACATCTGATCGATTTTTCTCTTTCTCTAGATCTGTTTTTGTTTATCGGTTTATGTTGTTCATTATAATCCACAAATGAGTGAGATCATGTGATATTTATCTTTCTCTGACTTATTTCACTTAAAAAATTAAAGAATTGTGTGTATATGTGTGTGCAGGAAATATAAATACTGGGTGGGGCAAAATGAGGTTTACAGTTGTGAGTGCACCAAAGATTTCGTTCTTGTATTGTTTATTAATTATTGCATTATTTTCCATTTAGACAACTGTAAACCTACTTTTGTCCCACCTTGTATATACAATATGAATATGATGAGTATTTACAATAAAGATATGAAGGAAATTGATGATTTTTATTACTTTTTATTTTACTCCTTTGGTTGTTGTTTCTATAGAAAATGATGTTTTAGAAAAATTCAGTTTGATACTGGGGAATTTCAATGCTGGGTAGTGTATAGACAATACAGAATATCTGAGTTAGAAAACTCCAGCTCGCTTCTAGCTCTGTGATTAGCTAGCTGTACTGACTTTGAACGAAGAAACTGTGCCTCATTTTCTACATATGTAAAAGGGTGATCATGTCTTTCCCATGTGAAGTACTTTTCTTCAAGATAAATTAAAATATAACCCTCAAGAGACTGTGATGAACAAGGTAAAGGTACTACTCAAATTACATGTTGGAAATGATTTTTTTAAAATGTTTAAATCAGGTCAATTACAAGTCAGTTAAATGTGATGATATAGACTCTCTTAGCCAAGTCAAGGATATTATAATTGTTGTGTGCAAATCTAAGTTATGGTTTGGAAAGCTGGAAAGACAAGTTCTAGGAGTGAAATCTGAGTCCAAAATCTGAAAGCTCAGTTCAAGGTTGGACAAGTGGTCAACCAGAGCAATGTTAGTTTAACCTACAGCTTAGCCAGGGAAATAATCATTGCTAAGAAAAAATTTGGTAGAAAGATGAATATTGCTTTCTTCCTCTTACCACCTCTAGGCCCTATAATTCTACCTAGAAGAGTTATATGGGGTGTTCCTGAAGCATGTTTCTCTAAAGATTATGTACTCAAAAATAATTTAGAAATAAGGTATTTGTGAGAAGCACTGACTCAGTTTCACACTCAGTAATGGTGGCTGAGTCAGGTACTTGGTCATGAACCTGTCTGTGTGTCCTCTTCACTGAGGAGCTAAAATAGACACCAACCTAAGAAGAGAGTTGAGTTCTGGTTTATTCAAGATCCTTACAAGGCCAGCATGGCTCCTGTCCTGTGAGATAAGATGCCAAGTCTCATTTCAGGGCCCTTATGGCTGAGTTATGGTAGGCGCTTGATGTCTTGTTTAGTGGCTTTAAATTCTGAGTAAGGCCTTGATTTCCTTTCTCTGTGATCTACAAAGCCACAGTTGCCCTGCGGTTCTGAAGCCTTCCATCCCTCCAGCCTGAATTCTTTCACTGTCCTGGCAGCAGCATTTGCTCTATACAATCGACATTCCCTCTTGCTGTTCAGAGCCCTGCCATTTTAAGCCCCTTTTAGTAGAAATAGTTGATTATTTTGAGTCTGAACTGTAATATTTCTCCTGTTGGGCAGAAACAAGGATACTCTCATGATGCTTATTTCCCATCAACCATAAACAACACCCTCCTGCTCCCACCTCTCACCCTTGTGATAGCGCAGATCCATCACCGAGGAAGCACTTCATGTTCCCTTCTCTACTTTTATGCCTCTTGCCATTTAGGAGGACAGGCTGGATTACCAAATGGTCTACACAAAGCTCCAAGAACACTAGCGAGGGAGGAGTGAAGCAAAAATAAAAATATCTCACCATATAGTCTGTTAGAGTGGTCGCCATATGCTCTCACCTTGGGCTGCGTCTGCCATCCTGTTCCTGCTGTACCTCTTTCTCTTATACTTTTCCTGCTTTAGACCCGGGGCTCCCATAAAGCCCCATTACTGCTTTTAAAATGCTAATGTATAAGTAGCACATGGCATACTCTTTTGCACTAGTACATAGAATACTGAACACCCCACACAGAAGTGCATTTAGGTACCTGAACAAATGCCTGGGCTTGCCCCAAGGTCAGTATGTGTCACCTGCATGACCACAAACACCCAGCAGAGTCCCTTGGTCAAATGCAACTGTTTTCCTGCAGGCACATTTCTGGCCATTTTAGATCATTGCTTCTTCCCGTTTGTTTGTCCTTCCTCCCCCCCGCCCCCACCCCCACTCCCTATTTCTTGTTATCAAGCATTTCCAATAATTTCTGGTTATTTCCCCCCCATTTTCTTAAATATATTTGGCATTAGGATTCAACTGAGGATCATTAATAAACCTACAACAAGACCTCATGGGCACATAACTGTAACTATATAGAAGGAAACAGCACAATTGCGTGCACAGAGATCTTCTAAGCTGTTAGCTTATCTAGGACTTATATGACTGTAGGCATCCCACCCTTGTGGGTTGATAACTAAATTTTGATTTTAAAGCTTGCTGGTGATTATTGTAATTCCAACAATCCAGAGGAGCATGCATATTATCTATGTAGTTCATGTTTTCCCAAGTAGAACATGTCTATATTTTTGTATTCTTTGTGTGTATCTATATTATATAGTATACTACATGTATCTATATATTATCCCTTTGCCTATATAGTCCAATTGAATTACTTTCTTAGCTCTCTGCATGAATTTGTTCTTCAGTGTTATACTCTGTCTTTTAACATTTTAATTGGATAAAATTACCATCCTGTTTACAAATTTGTTGGTGTTAGTTACAATCTTATTCACTATTGAAAAAAAAAACACTCCTATTTTAAGTCTGGAATCTATATAGTGCAGTTAGTGTGTTATTTCCTGCCCTTATATCCAAGACAGAGTGAATTTTTCCACCATAGATTTCTCAAGATGCATGTAAGCTGTCTCATTAAAACTCTTAGGTGTTAAAAATCACCTGTGCAGCTCAGGACTTGCATGTGAGAAGCATGTTTGAGCTTAAGTATCCTGTGTCTTACTTTCTACAGTATAACCAAACCAGCATTGAGGCTTCTGGGTGGTAAAATTGCTTATGTCTATTTGAAAATGTGTGTATTCTTTAAATTTGGAAGTTATTCAAAGCTGTATCTAGAGCAAATATGTGAGTCAAAATATAATCTCTTAAGGGAGAGCCATGTGATGTTAACTCACCTTAATGTTTTCATAGTGTGTGTGCATGTGTATGCACTCATATATACGTATGTATATTTTTCATACTAATGTATACATATAGATCAATAAATTATAATAGTCATTAGAGCTGTGGCATCAGTTTGAAATGCAAGCCAATTTATTTCACTCTTCTGCAAAATGATATGCAACCTGGGAAGAAATTTATGTTGTGGTAATAGCAGCAGCATATTGAGCTCATATCATGTACCATGTTATATGCTCATCTCTTTAATATTCACAAGAACCCTATAAAGCAAGTACTGTTATTATTCCCACTTTACAAATAACATCGGGCCTAAAGAAATTAGTTTACCAAAGATGCGGCAATTAGCACATCTACAATCCGACAGTCTATTTCAGTGGTTTTATTTCCTTTGTAGTTGCAGAGAAAATGAGTGCTACAGTGATGAACCATATGTCTATTAGGAATATACTAGCTTTGCATGAGGCTGAATTGGGATTGGAATCTCTTATCGGATAGTTAATTCTCCTTGAGAGGTCTGTGTGCAGAAAGGATCATAGAGGTATTAGAGTTCCATTGCCTAAATCCAGCCTGATTTTATCTTGAATATGACAATTAGCTCTGCTCAGATAATGTGAAAGTTTTAATACCAGGCACTGTTGGAATCTTAAGATGGCAGAATATTATATTTCCTCTTTAACTCACATAAATCAACCAAAATGGTCTTGATTGATTTCTGATGACCATTTCTGAAAAATTTCATAAACTTATTTATTCCTGCCCATAGTTATTTTTGCCATTTTTTAAATCATGTGAGATATTGACTAAAGTCGTAAGTACATAAGTGGAACAAAGTGATGGGGCTTTTAAATACATTTCCATGGACATGAAGCTGTTTTTCATGCATATGCCCTTAGAGACTCATCACTTTAACAATCACACACTTTAAGTCTTGTAATCAGCCAATGGCATTTTAAACTAAGGCAGATAAAATAGGAAGTTAAAGTTATTTTTTTATAAACTATGGGTAAATGCAATTATCCTGGAGGGGAAAAAAAATCTTTTATTTTTATTTTTATTTTATTTTTATTTTTTTAAATTTATCTTTATTGTTCAGATTATTACAGTTGTTCCTCTTTTTTCCCCCATAGCTCCCCTCCTCCCAATTCCCACCCCAACCTCTGACCTTGCCCCCCCCATTGTCCTCATCCATAGGTGTACAATTATTGTCCAGTCTCTTCACGCATCCCCAACACCCTTAACCCCCGAAAATTGTCA
>PVJC01019277.1:9372-30506 GCA_004026665.1 Murina feae
GGTGATCAGGTGACAGGGGGAGAGTTGGGGGCAACCAGGTTGGCAGGCAGAGGTGGTTAGGGGTGATCAGACAGGCAGGTGAGCAGTTAGGAGCCAGTGGTCCCAGATTGTGAGAGGATGCAGGCGGGGATGAGGGGACCACCTCCTTCCCACCTCCATGCATGAATTTTGTGCACTGGGCCTCTAGTAAAAAAATAACATTGGCAAATATGTTCTCCCACGCAGTAGGATTTCTTGTTTTGTTGATGGTTTCTTTCACTGTGCAAAAGCTTTTTATTTTGATGTAGTCCCATTTGTTTATTTTCTCCTTAATTTCCATTGCCCTACGGGCTGTATTGGTAAAGATATTGCTATGACAAATGTCTGCTATTTTGCTGCCTATGGCTTCTTCTAAGATTTTTATGGTTTCTCATCTTACATTTAAGTCCCTTATTCATTTTGAGTTTACTTTTGTGTATGGTGTAAATTGGTGGTCTAGTTTCATTTTTTGCATGTATCTGTCCAATTTTCCCAACACCATTTATTGAAGAGACTGTTTTGACTCCATTGTATGCTCTTGCCCCTTTTGTCAAATATTAATTGAGCATAATGGCTTGGGTCGATTTCTGGGTTCTCTGTTTTGTTCCATTGTTTTATATGTTTGTTCCTGTGCCAGTACCAAGCCATTTTGCGAACAGTGGTTTGCAATATGGCTTCATATATGGTATTGTGATCCCTCCAACTTTATTCTTCTTTCTCAGGATTGCTGCAGCTAATCGGTTTTTGTTTGTGTGTTTTTTTCCATATGAATTTTTGGAGAGTTTGTTCTAGGTCTGTGAAATATGCTGTTGGTATTTTAATGGGGGTTGCATTGAATCTTTGGGTAGTATGGACATTTTAATGATGTTGATTCTACCAATCCATGAACACAGTATATTCTTCCATTTTTGTGTATCTTCCTCTATCTCTTTTGTCAACATCCTGTAATTTTCTGAGTACGGGTTATTTACCCCATTACTTAAGTTTATTCCTACGTATTGTAAATTTTTTTTGTTGCAATGGTAAGTGGGATTTTTTAAAGTTTCTCTTTCTGTGAGTTCATTATTGGTGTACAAAAATGCTATAGACTTTTGGGTGTTAATTTTGTATCCTGCTATGTTGCCAAATTCATTTTTTAAATCTAGTAGTTTTTTTTTTTTTTTTTTATGGAGTCTTTAGGGTTTTCTATGTATAAACCAACCAGAGTTAAACTCTCAGTATTTGAAACTGAAGGATTCATCAAGAAGTAGAAATGTAGTGAACCCAGTTCAACTAGGTATCCAGTACCAATACAAAACAAACACCTCCTCAATATTTCATCCAGGAATAAATAACTGCTGCCATCCCAAGGCTCAGAAATGCATCTTACAGTTGCCTCACAAAATGCATACCACTTTTTACCATCTATGTACTTTGCTCCACTTGAGATTTTAGTATGATGTAATGCAAAGACAAAGCACTTATCTAGTCACTATGTAAGCAAATCATAGTGCCAGAGTCAGCTAAGAAATCCAATGCACTCATTTGCTAGATGATGAAAACAAAGAAAAAAGGACGTTGGATTTTGTCAAATGTGTTTTCTGCATCAATTGATAAGATCATGTGATTTTTGTTTTTCAATGTGTGTATGTGATGTATCACATTTATGCATTTGCAAATATTGTACCACCTTGCATCCTCAGAATAAATCCCACTCGGTCATGGTGTATGATCTTTTTAATTTATTGCTGGATGTGATTTGCTAATATTTTGTTGAGGATTTTAGCATCTATCTTCATCAGGGATATTGGCCTGTAATTTTTGTTCTTTATAGTATCTCTATCTAGTTTTTGGATTAGGGTAATGCTACCTTCATAGGAGAGCTTGGAACTGTTCCTTCTTCTTGAATTTTTTGGAATATTCTGAGGAGGGTAGGTTTTAATTCTTTTTGAATGTTTGGTAAAACTCTCCTGTGAAGCTTTCCAGACCAGAGCTTTTGTTTACTGGAAGTTTTGTGTTGTTTTTTTCATCACTGCTTCAATTTCACTAGTAGTTATCAGCCTATTCAGGTTTTCTGATTCTTCCTGATTGAGTTTCAGGAGACTGTATATCTCTAGGAATATGTCCAATTTGTCTAGGCTGTCCAGTTCGTTGGAGTAGAGTTATTTGTAGTATTTTTCTTTGTATTTCTATGGGGTGAGTTGTTACTTCACCTGATTTTGTTTAATTTGGTCCTTTCTGTTTCTTGGTGAACCTGGCTAGAGCAGGGGTCTCGCCGAGGACATTTATCTGGCCCACCGGGTGTTTTTGCCACTTTGTTTTTTTTTTACTTCAAAATAAGATATGTGCAGTGTGCATAGGAATTTGTTCATAGTTTTTTTTTAAACTACAGTCTGGCCTTCCAACAGTCTGAGGGACAGTGAACTGGCCCCTATTTAAAAAGTTTGAGGACCCTTGGGCTAGGGGTTCATTAATCTTGTTTATCCTTTCAAAGAACCAGCTCTTGGTTCTATTGATCTTTTGCATTTTTTGTCTCTATGTCATTTATTTCTACTCTGATATTTATTATTTCCTTCCTTCTATTTACTCTGGGCTTTTCTCATTGCTCTCTTTCTAGTCCTTTCAGTTGTTGGATTATGTGACCTATAACCAGTTTTTCTTGTTTTTTGAGGTATACCTGAAGTACTATGAACTTCTCTCTCAGGACTGTTTTCATTGTGTCCTATAGATTTTGGATTGTTGTATTTTCATTTGTTTCCGGAATGCTTTTTATTTCTTCTTTGATCTCTATGGTAACCTATTCATTGTTTAATAGCATTCTCTTTAGCCTCCGTGTGTTTGATTGTTTTTATTGTAGTTGATATCTAATTTTAAGCCATTGTAATATGAGAAGATGCTTGATATGATTTCATTCTTCTTGAATTTGTAGAGACTTAGCCTCTGTCATAATATGTGGTCTATCTTTGAAAATGTCCCAGGTGCACTAGAGAAGAATGTATATTCCTTTGCCTTGGGGTGGAATGTTCTGCAGATGTCAATTAATTCCATCTTATCTAGTAAATCACTTAGGATTACTGTTTCTTTACTGTTTTTTTGTATAGGGGATTTATCCATTGGTGTCCATGGGGTATTAAAGTCCCATACTATGATTGTATTTCTGTCAATATCTCCCTTGATATATTCCAGAAGTGTTTTTATGTATTTGGGTGCATATATGTTTACCAGAGTTATATCTTCTTGATGAATCAATCCTTTTAGTATTATGAAGTTGCCTTCCTTAAATCTTACTATGGCCTTCACTTTGAGGTCTATTTTGTCAGGTATAAATATAGCTACTTTTTCATTTGCCTGAAAATTTTTTTCTAGCCCTTCACTTTCTGTCTGTGTGAGTCTGGGTCATGTTTTCTTATCCATTGAGCTACCCTATGTCTTTTGATTGAATAATTTAATCTATTTATATTTAAGGTTATTATTGATAGGTACTTGTTTGTTGCTATTTTTATTCTTTATGCCTGTGCTCCTTCTTCCCTTTCTATTTCTTCTTTTTACAGCAGTCCCTTTAGCATTTCTTGCATGTTGGCTTGATGGTAATAAACTCCCTTAGCTTTTTTGGTCTGTGAAGCTCCTGATTTCCCCTTCAATTTTTAATAATAGCCTTGCTAGATAGAGTATCTTTGGATTCAGTCCCTTGCTTTGTATCACTTTGTATACCTCCTTCCATTCCCTTCTGGCCTGGTGTGTTTCTGTTGAAAAATCAGTAGATAGTCTAATGGGAGATCCCTTGTAGGTAACTTTCTGTCTCTCTCTGGCAGCCTTTAAGATTCTTACTTTGTTGTTTATATTTATCAATTTGATTCAAATGTGTCTTGGTGTTGTTCTTTTGGGGTTCATCTTCTTTAGAACTCTGTGTGCTTCTTGGACTTGTATGGCTATTTTCTTCCACAAGTTAGGGAAGTTTTCTGTCATTATTTCTTCAAACAGGTTTTCTATTCCTTGCTCAGCTTCCCCTCCTTCTGCCACCCCTACTATGTGGATGTTGCTATATTTCCTGTCCCAAAGCTCTCTTAGACTCTCCTCCTGCATTTTAATTTTTTTTCAGTTGCTGCTCTGCTTAGGTGTTTTTCCCTACCTTGTCTTCTAACTCGCTGATTTGGTCCTCAGCCTCTTCTAGTCTACTGTTGAAACCTTCCATTGTGTTCTTAATTGCATCTATGTCATTATTCATTTCCTCTTGATTCTTACACATGGTGAATTTTTTATCCAACCTTTTCAGCATCCTTATGACCATTACTCTGAATTATTCCTCTGACAAATTGCTTATCTACATTTCATTTATTTCCTTTTTTGGTGATTCCCCCTTTTCTTTCATATTGGAGTTGTTTCTTTGTCTCCCCATTTTTGATGTTGCTTTATAATTGTTTTTATGTATTAGATCAAACTGTAATGCCACCCAGATTTTTTGGATTTGTCTTATGTAGTAGATGAGTAGATGTTTTGTGGGACTCAGTGGTTTAGTCTCTTAGGTCTTCTGGGCTGGGTATTCTAGGGATCCCCCTTATCTGAGATTTTTTTGGTTCTCTTGATATAATTGGGTCTTGAATGTTATTGTCCCATCTGTGGATGGAGTCTCCTCTCAGTATGTCTGGTTATGTGGCTTGCTCTCTACTCCATCATGCTGACCACTGTGGCATGATCAGCACAAAATACAACATGAGACACGACACAAAAGGAACAGAGAATTAAGAGAGAGAAAGGAGAGCAGAAATGATAGTGAAAAAAAGGAAAAAATAAAAGTAGAAAGAAAGAATATGGGGATATAACAACAAAACAAAACAAAAAAACACCCAGAAGATGGTGTGGGGGCAAAATCTGTGGAGGTAGAACTTAAATACAGAAAATAAGGTTAAGTAATTGGATGAATAGAGAAAGGACTGTGGTTTAGTATAGAGGAGGGAGAAAGAGAATGAGTAGATAGGAGGAAAAAATAAAAATTGAAAAGGAGAATAAAGGAGAGAGCAGATAGGCCTGAATTTAGGAAGTCAAACTAATTTAAAAATTAGGAGCAAAAAAAAGCAAAAGAGGAGATGAAAAAAAAAAAGAAGAAAAAATTGAGTAGTGAAGAAAGAGAAAAGAGAAGGGGAAATGGAGTAGGAACAGGGAAGAGAAAATTAGATATATGAATAAGCCGACAGAGACTATAACACATCAATAAAGCAGATAAAGAAAATCACATTTTAACAAGGGGTAAAAAGAAAGAGAAGAGCTAAAGCAGGGAAAGGAGAAAAATAACAGGATGAAAAGGGGAGAAGTGAAGAATAAAAAGGTAGGAAAAATGAAAAACTAGAATAGAATAAAAATTAAATAAATACTAAATAAATTAAAAAGAAACTAAAAAATAAATAATAAAAAAGTGAAGTGCTGTTCACTTCAGTCACATTTTAACGCCCATGTGGGCTGTTTTAGGACCTCACTGTTCTGCTCTGTCTGCCACTTCTAGGCTCCCTGATAGATATTTAGGTGCTGACCACCGTAAGGTACTGTCTTTGGCGACCCACTGCTCCTCTGCTTGTTGTCTGTCTCCATAAGCCTTGGCTGCAAGCAGGCAGGTCCAATATGCCTGTTTTGCCTTTATGCCAGTTGCCAATCTTAATCACAAGCTTCTGTTTCTGTCAGGGCTTTAGGTGGCATCGATGTTGTTTCGCTATCCAAGGATCAGATGGATGTATTTTCCCTGACGCAGGGCCACTCCTCCATGTGTGGCCCAAAATATTACTCTAGCCTGGTTGGTCAGAGATCATTGTATGGAGACCAGTGGGGTTGGCTGGAGCTTTTATCAGTCTGATTCCCGATAGTACAGCTGACTGGCCCCTCTTCCAACTCAGACTCTGAGGACTCTTTGGGGTCATTCAGAGCCTTTGTTTCCTTCGTATAGCTCAAAATGCAGGCTGGATGTGGCAGGCTTTATTTCTTGCCTTCAGGCCACTTGGAGGGACTAGCTCTTCTGGGGAGAAATGGCCCCTTGGGTTTGTAAGATTAGGAAGAGTCTAGGCCACGTCTCACTGCCTTCCCTCCCTCCCCAGCCTCTCCCCAGGCTCCACAAATCCATGCTTCTCACTGAATCAGAGCTTCAGGTAAGCCTTTGCATCTGAAAATCCTGTATTCTGGATTTAGTGTATAAAAGCAAAGACAAAACGAAAGCAAAACAACCATGAAACTACAGATTTCTCTCCTCCTGGCACCACACCACTTGGGTACTTTTCAAGCCACCTTTCAGGGCACAGCCCCCCACAGCTGTGGTCCCAGGTCTAGATTCTTTGGGCACCAGCAGCTCTGTGAGTTTTCCTTTTCAAATTGGGTATTATACCTATCACCAAGGGACAGGGCTTTGGTGCAATGCAGCCTCACCTCACACTCTCAGCCCAGTGGGCGGGCATCCCTTTCTAGTCCAGATCCCTGCTCCCATCGTTCTTTTGGCATCGTCTGCCCTTCCTTATTGAAAATGGTCTCTTCAGCTGTATTTAATTTGTTAATTCTGGGTGCATGTTCTCTGATTTAGTTGCTTTTCCAGTCTGGTCCCAGGAGGAGGTGAACAACACATCTGTCTATTTGGCCTCCATTATCTTCTTTCAAAACTTTTTACTCTTGTCATATAACTACACCCCATGTGAAACCCATTCTTTCCAAAGCTAACCCTAATACACTAATTTTATCTAAGAGGTTATTAATTCATAAAACATTATTGTGTAGTGTTTCATCTCCCATTCTAATAAGAGCCATCACCCAATTAATTAATTCTTTCCTTCACTCAACCAATAATTATTGAACCTCCATTATTTTCTGAGCTCTGTGATAGATGTTGGAAACACAGGAGTGAAGTGGATAGACATGGTACATGTACTTATGGAGGTTGCAGTCTGGTGAAAACAAATCAGCAGATACAATTATAAAGAGGTATTTGGGAGAACCAAAATGGCGGCACAAGGTATATACCTAAATGCATAGCCTCCAAAACTACATTATAAAAATACAACTATACAGATAAACGGCCATCCTCCAGAACCAAGGGAGGGGAAGCTTTACAACTAGAAGGCAAGAGAAGGAGTGCAGCGAGATTGAGTAGAAGCTCCCGGTGCCAAAACTGAGAGGTACGGATGTTTGGAATGGAAGCGGCGGCATGGGTGAAAGGGTGGCAGCAGCTGCGCCTGGGTCCACAGCTTGGAAGGAGATTATAAACTCCGGGGTTGCACTGAATGTGATGCCGGCTGTAGGGTAACAAGGCGGAAGACCTGTGGTGTTCTAGCAGTGCTGTTTGCAGCTATCACTGACACAGAGATTCAGGGACTCAGAGACACGCAGACCCCAGGGCTTGGAGGCGCCAAATCTGGGAGAAGCTGAGGAGTCAGTGGAGAGGCAGCCATTGTGGGTTGCTCCACCCCAGTGATTCTGAGACCCCGCCTCATCCCACCTAAAATCCCGCCCAAGCGGTGGGCCTGCCTGCCTTTAGCATAACCTAAAGGTCTGCAACTGGGACAGAATTCCAATAGATCCAAACTCCAAACAATGAGGAGAAAGGCCTGCAGGTTATTTCCCCCCCAGTGATACCTCCCAGTGATAACTACAACAAGACTGTGCACCCAGCTTTCAAAGGCATACAACAAGAGTGTTCACCACAGGTGATTGGGGAGGCTGAATCACTGGGCCCTATAGGACACCTAGCACAGAAAGCCACTCTATCAATGAGCAGTCAAAATGTGGAGACTAAGAAACAGGTCACAAATGACAGAAATGGAGGAATGCAAACGACTGGATATAGAGTTCAAAACCATGGTTATAAGGTTTTTCAAGAATTTTCTAGAGACTGCTGATAAATTTAGTGAGACCCTCGAGGATATGAAAAAGGACCAGCTAGAAATTAAGCATACACTGACTGAAATAAAGAATAATATACAGAGATCCAGCAGAAGACTAGAGGATCGCAAGAATCAAGTCAAAGATTTGAAATGTGAAGAAACAAAAAACACCCAATTGGAAAAGCCAAAAGAAAAAAGAATCCAAAAATATGAAGACAGTGTAAGGAGCCTCTGGGACAACTTCAAGCATACCAACATCAGAATTATAGGGGTGCCAGAAGAAGAGAGAGAGCAAGATATTGAAAACCTACTTGAAGAAATAATGACAGAAAACTTCCCCCACCTGGTGAAAGAAAGAGATTTCCAAATCCAGGAAGTGCAGAGAATCCCAAACAAAAGGAATCCAAAGAGGACCACACCAAGACACATCATAATTAAAATGCCAAGAGCAAAAGACAAGGAGAGAATCTTAAAAGCTGCAAGAGAAAAGCAGTTAGTTACCTACAAGGGGGAACCCATATGACTGTCAGCTGATTTCTCAACAGAAACTCTGCAGACCAGAAGGAAGTGGCAAGAAATATTCAAAGTGATGAATAGCAAGAACCTACAGCCAAGATTGCTTTATCCAGCAAAGCTATCATTCCGAATTGAGGGTCGGATAAAGAGCTTCACAGACCAAAAAAAAAAGCTAAAGGATTCATCACCACCCAACCAATATTATATGAAATGCTGAAAGGTATCCTTTGAGAAGAGGATGAAGAAAAAGTAAAGATAAAAATTATGAACAACAAATACATATCTATCAACAAATGAATCTAAAAATCAAGTGAATAAAAAATCTGATGAACAGAATAAACTGGTGAATAGAATAGAATAGAATCAGAGGCATAGAAAGGGAGTGGACTGACAATTTTGGGGGGTAAAGGGTGTTGTGGGTGAGGGAAGAGACTGAACAATAATCGTACATCTATGGATGAGGACAGCAGGGAGGGGGTAAGGACAGTGGGAGGAAGGGAGCTATGGGGGAAAAAAGAGGAACAACTGTAATAATCTGAACAATAAAGATTTAAAATAAAATTAAAAAAAGAAAAGGAATGATAGGGTTCTATGAAAACATATATCAGAAGATTTTAATCAAATTTAAAGGGTCAAATAAGTTCTTAGTAAGGGGTAAGTTAAGCTGGGACCTCAACAGAAACAGGAATTAGCTAGGATGTAGGGATAGATGTAAAAGGAAAAGTATTCTGGCCACAGAGAAACTTATGTATGAAGACAGAGAGAAAAAAGTAAGCATGATGTTTTACTTCAATAGCAGAGAAGAAAAATATGTAGTCAAGCAGATTAGTTAGAAGAAAGCTGTAGCCATTCAAATGTAAGAGGGTAGTGACTTGAAATAGGGACATGGCTGTAAAGAAGGTAAGAAGTGAAAGGATTTGAAAATTATTTGACAGAGTCAATAGATCTTGTCTACCTAAAAGAATTTATAAAAACCCTTCTGATGGAGATTTTGTCCTTGAATAAGAGATTAGGTCATATATTCAGAGGAGGGTGGGAGAAATATGGATTCGGGGCTTAGAAGGACATGGACAAGGTCTGAAATAGCTGGAGTTCTGAGTGGGAGAATTTTAATAAGCAAAACATATTAGGATTTATAGATGACATTGACGATCCAGTTGAGTTTGGAGACTACAGATTTATGGAAATACCAACATGCACAATAATGTGATTTTGTCTATGTTCAGCAGCCAAGGTACAGGAATAGATATGAAAATTACTTGAATTCATTTAAGATTGGAGGTTTTGGGTGAGCAGGCAGCACAGAAAGACAATGTAATAAAAATTTTAGGACACTTACTTGAGTGTAGTTGGAGTGATAAACAATGGCACATAAGTTGAATAGGGAAGGAAATGAGGACAGAACGGAGGCTGACAGATTGAAGTATAATGCACACTAATCACCTTTCAGTGAAGGACTTTTTGCCTCAGTAGTTGGGAATGCCTTCACAAGCTGCCTTCAGACTGTGCTGCCAGGGCATTCAGCTGCATCACAGCTGCAGAGAGCTAGCTTCCTTACCTAAAGTCACACCCTTTCCCCTTTTGCCCACATCAAATGACTAATTGAGACATGGGTGTGAAGTCCTGGTCATCATGGCCCACTGAGAATAACACTTAAGGATCATTGTAGTTTCATAGCTTCCATATGGGATTAACCAAGACTGTTGCTGGAGGTGCATTGAATCCCTATTTCTGCCCAATTCTGCCTCCTTCCTCCCTTTCTTACGGGTATTAATCCTAAGGGTGCTTCTTAATAAACATCCTGCACACTACACTTTCTCTTAGAGTTTGCTTCCTGGGGAAACCAATCTATAGCATGAGACCCAGTGACATTGAAGACCTAGTATATTGGGAGTAATGAATAAGTTGTTTTATTTCTGATTTTAGAAGTGAAGCAGTTCGAAATGGTGACAAAGACAAGGGTGTAGCCAGGGCAGTGGATGGCTGAAGTGGGATAAAAGGCAGGGTCATTGAGGATCAGTAAGTCACATGAGTGTTGAGGTCACCAAGAATTCACTAATCCAACAGGTATATTTATTGAGGGAGACAGACAAAAACAAACAGACAAGATCATTTAAGAACATGATAAGTGCTATGAAAATAATAGAGTAGGATAATGTAAAAGAGTAAATGGGTGGGGCAGAGGGGTGGTAGGTAGTTATTTTACATGGGTGGCAGATAAATACCACCCTGAAGTGACATTTGAACTGGGAGGATGAGGAATTTGGGAGAAATGCAAAATTCATGCAAAAATTTGAGAGAAAAACTTGCCAGAGAGAGAAAAAAAGAAAATGTAAGGGACCTTAGGAAATGAGCTTGGTGAGTATCTATGGCTAGAGCAGAGTGAGAGAATCCAAGAACCTTAGAAAAGGGAGCCAAATCATGCCAGACCTTGTAACCCATTCATAGAGAGAAATACAATCATGCCCACATACCAATGTTTATAATGGTGATCCCATAAGATTATAATAGAGCTGAAAATTTCCTATTGCCCAGTGATGTCGTAGCCATCATAACATCATAGAGCAATGCATTACTTACAGGTTTATGGTGATGATGGTATAAACAGACTTAGCTGCACTGCCAGTCATGTGGAAGTACAGCACATATAATTATGCACAGTACATAACTTGATAATAATAATAATAAATGACAATGTTACTATTTTATCTATTTGCTACACTATACTTTTTATTATTAGTTTAGAGTGTACACTTTCTACTCTACAAGAAGATGTTTACAGCATCTCTTAATTACATCCTTTTCTTCTGTATTTGATTTAATGTGTTTTTTTATATTAAAGAGAAAGAGAGAGAGAGAGAGAGAGAGAGAGAGAGAGAGAGAGAGATCGATCAGTTGACTCCCCTACAAGCCCACACTAGCAACTTGGGTATGACCCCTGACCAGGAATCAAACTGGAGACCTTTTGGTGTATAGAATGATGCTCCAACCAACCGAGCCACATCAGGAAGAGCTCTCACATGCTTGACTTAATCTTGTGTTATTTTGTATAAGCTTGTAGCCTAGAAGTGACCAGCTATGCTATATAGCCTAGGTGAGTAGTAGGCTAGACCATCTAGTTTTGTAAGTAAACTCTATGATGTTCACACAATGATGATATCACATAACAATGGATTTCTCAGAAGTTATCACATGGTCAAACAGCACATGACTTTGATAACTTCATCCTAAGAGCAATGGAAAGCCATTGGAGGATTTTATAAAGATGGAAGACATGATTCAATTTATATTTATAAAAATACTAGTAGCCCGTTGCAGGAAGATTGCTGCAAGAATAGAGCTTCCTGAGCCAGAGCGAAGCAAAGAAGGGAGCCACGTCCGCCTCAGCTCCCTTCCGTCTCCGCCGCCTCAACTCCCATCTCTGCCGCCTGGGCTCCCTCCCATCTCTGCTGTCTCCGCTCCTTCCCTTCTGCCACCTGCCCCCCCACCCCCCCTTCTCCCTCCCTTCTTCACTGTCTCCACTGTCTTGGCTCCATTCCCTTCTCCACCACTTGGCTCCCTTCTGCAGCACTTGACTTCCTTCTACGCTGTCTTTAGTCTTCCGCTCTTCTGTGTATGCAAATTAACCCCATTTTTGATGGCCTAATTTGCATACAGTTGTTCTGATTGGTTAATGGGTGTGGCTTGGCTGGTGGGAATGGCTTAGGTGTATTGAAGTGATGGTTAATTTGCATATTACTCTTTTATTTGAGTAGATCACTTTGTCTGCTGTGGAGAGAATGTAAACTGAATTTTTGAAGTACTGAGTGAGATCCAGGAAGGTGGTAGGAGTTGGGATAGAGAGGAAGACAGAGAGGCAGGTGCCTAAGTATACACTGAATAATGGGGACTTTAAGAAGATGGCCATAATGCACAAGGGGGAAATGTGGTATTGCTGGCTAGAAGAAGCTTCAAAGGAAGAGAATTTTTACATGAAGATGTATGAAGAGTGGTCTGGAAGTAGCACTGGTTAGTAAGAACACCCACCCCATTTCCTGGCTTAGAAGTTGGTAACTTGTGAGGGAACAAGCCAACTCCACTAGAGCAGCTTGCTCAAAAACCAGGTTTCAGTTAAGCATCAGGAGTAAAGAACATTGGGTGAGGAGATCGATGCCTGAATTAAGTGCTGGGGAGTCCTTTCGTCATCTGGTATCACTGAGTCATAGCAAAGATCATTCAGGGCCCTTCTCTGATAAAGAGTACACTCATCTTATTTGAGGTGGAAAGAGACACTGTAAATTTTTAGAATTTTAAGGTTAGTGTTAGCAAGACAAACTGTTTTTTGAAATTAATTTAGGGTTTAGGCTTTGGCCTTTGAAATTCCAATTAAATTATTAGCCAATCAGTAACCCCTCACAAATTTTCAACAGCTCTTTGTCCTTCAACCTACTTCTTCCATCTAAATTACTCTAGGGCAGTCTGCCTAGGAAACATTATTTCCTCACTTACTACAGCAATGACTAAAGAAATAAGAGGTCAAATAAGCAGGCTGAAAATAAGCAGGCCAAAGACCAGATTTGGCCCCGATAATGGATATTATTTACCCTTTCCCTATACTAGTGTTTCTCAACCATTTTTGGCATTATTGTGCCACTTAGGAGCCTTTTTAAATATTTTATCCCCTAATTTCTTTCGCTTCATGAAATATTAATACCACAGGTATATGTGTATCTGTTTATATACTGTTGCCCTTTGGAGGCCCACACACTACCATAATATCTAAGATCCCTCCATCCCCAAGAACCAATTTTTGTCCTCTTGGGGTGATATTGCTGCCATTAAGAATGCCTGTCCTGCCCTGACTGGTTTGGCTCAGTGGATAGAGCATCGGTCTGTGGACTGAGGGGTCCCAGGTTCGATTCTGGTCAAGGGCATGTGCCTTGGTTGCGGCCACATCCCCAGTGAGGTGGGGGGGGGTGCAGGAGGCAGCTGATTTTTCTCTCTCATTGATGTTTCTGATTCTCTATCCCTCTTCCTTCCTCTCTGTAAAAAATCAATAAAATATATTTTAAAAAAGAATGCCTGTCCTAAAGTGAAGAAGCACCTTCAAGGGGGAAGATTTTAGGCACAAGAGTAGAGCCCACTATGAGATGTTTTAGAGTTGGAAGCTGAGAGAAGTTTGCCCCCATGCAAACCAACTCAAGGAGGGAACATATTGCTTCTATAGATACAACTGTCATTGATAATAAATTGGACATTGAGTTTGGAAACCAATCTTCTATGCTTATTTAGCCTTGGTTGTTTCCATTGGGAACCAATGGTTCCTCTTGAAACTGAGAGCTGAATTGAGTTCTGGGTTGGCAGAGTAGGCTCCACACCAAAGGTGACCACCTTAAATTAAACTTTTGTTCCATGAAATAAACCATGACATCTTTTACCACAAGACCCGGTAGTAGGGGTTGGGTGGAATCTTCTATCTTCTGTGCACACACAAAGTAGCCTGCACATTCTTGCCCCTTTCCCCATGGCTTCTCCAACCATCTGACAAGAGGGGCACATGGAGCCCTCCAGGAGGGATGCCCTCCCCATCTCCTCAAAGATTGCTTATTAGCAGGCAAGTAGCAAGGCATAAAGGGCCTGATGGAAAATCAGACAGCTCCCCAAAGAGCAGCTTCTATCTGAGTTGCATCAAGAGAGTGGAGGGGGTATAAGCATAACCAATTGACACAAAACAATGGGAGGTAGGGGAGGCTGGGGGAAGGTCAAGGGGGAAAAAAAAGAGAGATATGTACTACTCTTTATAATATTTTAAGCAATAAAAGAAAAATTTAAAAAAATAGTGGAGGGGGGGAGCATGTCTTATAAATGGAGTCAGAGAAAGGGTGACTTTCCTCTCACCCAACACACTCTCAGGCTGCCAGAAGCTACAGCAGGCTGCCACAGCCAGATGCTCTGCTATTAACTAGGCATTGGTTCACTTGAGCATCCTCTCCCTTCTGAACAGCACCAGGTTGTGCAACTCAATTTTCAAGTCCATATTTACAGTATAGAGGGCTTAGATCGACTGTATCTATAAAGAGAATCATTGTATAGCTCTCAGGCTGGACTATCTTGTTCTGATCTCTCAAACATACCCAGCCTCCCAGCATGCTCCTGAGTAGAGTCTGATCTGGGAACAAAACAAAAGCAGTGTGTTAGCCTCATTTCTTAAAGACTCACATGTTAGAACCATGTGATGGCCCCCAATGTCTTGCACTCCCTTGAGCTCACTGATTTCCTTTGGAGAAGACTCCCCATGGGAAGTGAAGTATGGCACTAGTTAACACTGGAAAGAGGCTTCTTTTCTGAACCCTCTACCAGGGTTCTTAACTCACACCAAGTGTGTCCCATATTTCAGTGCGTATCAGAACCATCTGAGGAGCTTGTCTAAGCAGATATCCCAGAAATTCTGGATCAGTAAGTCTGGAGTGGAGCATAGGTATTGGGAGTTCTACCAATGTCCTAGAGTGACCCAAATTCTCAGAAGTCCAGGACTAGAGCTTGGCAAGTAGTGCCTAGGGAGTTCATTGATGGGTGTTAGAAAGTTCCTGGAGCCCTAGCACTCTATGCAAATTGAATACTTGGTGCTTTTGTCTTGGCAGAGGCTTACACAAATAAGAGTGAATTACTGTGTATTTCTTGAGAAGAAATAGTTAGCAAACACTGCTCGGCAAAGAAGGCTAGTGGATTTTGTGGGGGGAGCTCTTTATAGGGTGGGAAAGTGCCACCAACATGAAAGAATGGCCCTGTGGCTCCTATAGAGCAAGAGCTGAGGTCTTGATAACCAAGTGACTATTTCCCCTTAGCATATTCTTCTGTGAAAAAAATCAAATACTAGTCAAGTCACCCTTATTGACAGTCTATTCTAGTAAGATTCAAGCTGCTATTAAAGTCTGTTTCACGCATAAACCATTTTACCATTTAACAACACCTTTTCCTCTTGGAGTGAGGATGTGCTTTGCTGCACTTTAATGAAAGAAGAGAGAAAGAAAACCCAGAAATCAACCCAAGTCATTATGCCCAATTAATATTTAACAAAGGAGACAAGAGCATGCAATGGAGTCAAAACAATCTCTTCAATAAATGATACTGGTAAATTTGGTCAGATACATACAAAAAAAATGAAACTAGATCACCAACTTACACCATACACAAAAACAAACTCAAAATGGCTAAAGGACTTAAATGTAAGACAGGAAACCATAAAAATCCTACAAGACTCCATAGGCAGCAAAATAGTAGACATATGTTGTAGCAATATCTTTATAGACACAGCTCCTAGGGCAATGGAGACTAAGGAGAAAATAAACAAATGGAACTACATCAAAATAAAAAGCTTCTGCACATCAAAAGAAAATATCTACAAAACAAGGAAGCCCACTGCAAGGGAGAACATATTTGCCAATGATATTTCCAATAAGGCTTTAATCTCCAAAATTTACTGAGAACTCATACAACTTAACAAAAGGAAGATAAATGATCCAATAAAAAAAATGGGCAAAGGGTCTAAATAGACACGTTTTGAAAGAAGACATACAGAAGGCCCAGAGACATAAAAACATGCTCAAAGTCACTAATCATCTGAGAGACACAAATCAAAACAACAATGAGATACCATCTCACACCTGTCAGAATGGCTATCATCAACAAATCAACAAACTGACAAGTGCTGGAGAGGATGTGGAGAAAAAGGAACCCTGGTGCACTACTGGTGGGAATGCAGACTGGTGAGCTACTGTGAAAGACAGTTGGAGTTTCCTCAAAAACTTGAAAATGGAGCTCCTATTTGACTCAGTGATCCCACTTCTAGGACTATATCCCAAGAAACCAGAAACACCAATAAGAAAGGATATATGCATCCCTATGCTCATAGCAGCACAATTCACCATAACTAAGATTTGGAAACAGCCTAAGTGCCCATCAGCAGATGAATGGATTAAAAAACTATGGTACATATTCCAAAAAAATTCAAGAGGAAGGCACACTTCCAAGCTCCTTTTATGAAGCCAGCATTACCCTAATCCCAAAACCCAATCAAGACACCACAAAGAAAGAGAATTACAGGCCAACATCCCTGATGAACATAAATGCTAAAATCCTCAACAAAATTCTAGCAAACCGGATCCAGCATTACATTAGAAAGATCATACACCATGACCAAGTGGGATTCATTCCAGGAATGCAAGGCTGATACTATATCTGCAAATCAATAAATGTGATACATCACATAAACAAATTGAGAGACAAAAATCACATAATCATGTCAATTGATGCAGAAAAGGCATTTGACAAAATCCACACCCCTTCTTGACAAAAACTCTCAGCAAAGTGGGAATAGAGGGATCATACCTCAACATAATAAAAGCCTTATTAAAACCCACAGCCAACATCATACTCAATGGGAAAATACTAAAAACATTTCCCTTAAGAACAAGGGACAAGACAGGGATGCCCACTTTCACCACTCCTGTTTGACATAGTACTGGAAGTGCGCCAAAGGAATCAGACAAGAAGAAGAAATAAAAGGCAGTGGGGAGGGTTGAGGGTTATTGGGAGATGAGGACACATTTGTAATACCTTGACCAATAAAAACTAACTAACTAACTAAATAAATAAATAAATAAATAAATAAATAGAAATAAAAGGCATCCAAGCCCTAACCAGTTTGGCTCAGTGGATAGAGCTTTGGCCTGAGGACTGAAAGGTCCCAGGTTCGATTCTGGTCAAGGGCATGTACATTGGTTGCGGGCACATCCCCAGTAGGAAGTGTGCAGGAGGCAGCTGTTCGATGTTTCTCTCTCATCGATGTTTCTAGCTCTCTATCCCTTTCCCTTCCTCTCTGTAAAAAATCAATAAAATATATCTACTCTAATAATAGCCTAATATTGAAATTAACCATTTCTTCCGGACGCCCACCAGCCTATCAGAGTGGCTGTATGTAAATTAATTCAGCCAAGATGGAGGCCAGCAGCCACAGAGAGAAAGAGCAGCAGCGGTTGAGGCTTGGGCGGTGACAGAAGCGGAAGCCAGCAGCAGCAGGGGCGGGGTGGGTGGTGGTCCCAGCCCTGCCGGCAGTGAAGTGGCAGAGGTCAGGCCTCAGGCGCCTGGGAACCTGGCCTGCAGGGCAGGCCCACCCACACCCCAGCAAAAGTGAGACCCTGTCGGCTGGCTGGCACTGTTGCCCCTGGTCTCAGGGGCTCAGAGGCAAGCTGGGACCTGGGAAGGGGGGGCAGGGCGCTGCGTGGCCACCCAGACCCACCCTGGAATCCCAGCCGCTGCCCTGGTTGACCCTGGACCAGCAGGGCTGCGGACCTGGGAACCCGGGGGCATGACCACTCAGACCTACCGGGGAATCCCAGCCACTGCCCTGGCTGGCCCTGGACCAGCGGGGCTGAGGACCTGGGAACCGGGGGACATGGCCAGAGAGACCCACCTGGGAATTCCAGCCCCTGCCCTGGCTGGCCTGGACCAGCAGGGCTGCTGACCTAGGTACCAGGGGGCATGGCCACCCAGACCCACCCAGGAATTCCAGCTGCTGTCCTGGCCAGCCCTGGACCAGCAGGGCTGAGGACCTGGGAACCAGGGGGCATGGCCAGAGAGACCCACCAGGGAATCCCAGCTGCTGGGCTGGCTGACCCTAGACCAGCAGGGCTGTGGACCTGGGTACCAGGGGACGTGGCCAGACAGACCCACCCGTGAGTCCCCAGCTGCTGCCCTGGCCTATGCTGGGCTGGGGCCATGGCTGCCAAGGAGGGGATGAGGGGGATCGAGCCATCAAGGACCCCGCAGGCATCACCCAGCAGTGCCTGCTTGCCCATCTCCATAGTGTCGAGCAGACAGGCCTGGCAGAGAGCAGAGAACCAGGTGCAGTGGGTCCAAGCCATCAGTAGCACTTCTCCTGAGTGCTTCCGAATTAGATAAAGTCCAGGTCTGGCTGAGGGACCTCCCTGCTTGCCCTCCCCCTCCCCCACCTGCCTCCCTACCCCAATTTACCCGTGCATGAATTTCGTGCACCGGGCCCCTAGTTTAAAAATAAATAAAAATAAAAGGCATCCAAATTGAAAAGAAGTAAAATTGTCATTATTCGAAGATGAATGATACTGTACTTAGGAAACCCTAAAGACTCCATCAAAAAATTATTTGGCCTAATAAATTAATTTGGTAATGTAGCAGGATACAAAATTAACACCAAGAAATCTATGGCATTTTTATATGCCAATAGTGAACTTACAGAAAGAGAAATTTTTAAAAAATCCCATTTACCATTGCACCAAAAAAATTAAGATACCTAGGGATAAACTTAACCAAGGATGTAAAACACCTACATTCGGAAAAGTGCAGAACATTGAAAAAAGAGATAGACGAAGATATAAACAGATGGAAGAACATATCGTGTTCATGGATTGGTAGACACTGGGGGGTAAGTAGGAGGGAAGGTCAAGGGGAAAAATGGAGACTCATCTAATACTCTTTGTAAAGTTTAAGCAATAAAACAAAATTTTAAAAAAAGAAGTTAAAAAAATAGAATCAACATCATCAAATGTCCATACTACCCAGAACAATCTATAGATTCAATGCACTCCTCATTAAAATACCAACAGCATATTTCACAGATCTAGAAAGAACTCTTCAAAGATTCATCTGGAATTAAAAAAAAAAAAAACAAAAACCGAATAGCTGCAGCGATCCTGAGAAAGAAGTACAAAGTAGGAGGGATCTCAATACCAGAAATCAAACTGTATTTCAAAGCCACTATTCTCAAAACTGCCTGGTACTGGCACAAGAACAGACATATTGATCAATGGAATAGAATAGAGAGCCCAGAAATTGACTCAAACCACTACACCCAATTAATATTTGACAAAAGAGGACAGACCATACAATGGAGCCAAAAGAGTCTCTTCAATAAATGGTGCTGGGAAACTTGGTTAGACACATGCAAAAAAATGAAACTACACCACCAGCTTACACCATACACAAAAATAAACTCAAAATGGATAAAGGACTTAAATGTAAGACATGAAACCATAAAAATACTAGATGAATGCACAGGTAGCAAAATCTCAGACATATGCCAAAATAATTTCTTCACTGACACAGCTCCTAGGGTAATGGAAACTAAAGGGAAAATAAACAAATGGGACTGTATCAAAATAAAAATCTTCCTCACAGCAAAAGAAATAATCAACAAAACAACAAGAAAACCCACTGCATGGGAGAACATATTTGCCAGTGATATCTCTGATAAATGTTTAATCTCCAACATTTACAGAAAACTCATACAACTTAACAAAAAGAAGATAACTCAATCAAAACATGGGCAATGGACCTAAGTAGACACTTTTCGAAAGAGGACATAAATAAGATTGAGACATATGAAAACATGCTCAAAGTCACTAATCATCTGAGAGATGCAAATCAGAACAACAATGAGGTACCATCTCACACCTGTCAGAATGGCTATCATCAACAAATCAACAAACAACAAATGCTGGCGAAAATGTGGAGAAAAAGGCACCTTTCTGCACTGCTGGTGAGAATGAAAACTGGTGCAGCCACTGTGGAGAACAGTATGGAGTTTCCTCAAAAAACTAAACATGGAACTCCCATTTGACCCTGTGATCCCACTCCTAGGAATATATCACAAGAAACCAGAAACATCAGTCAGAAAGGATATATGCATCCCTATATTCATAGCAGCACAATTCACCATAGCTAAGATTTGGAATCAGCCTAAGGGCCCATCAGCAGATGAATGGATTAAAAAACTGTGGTATATCTACACAATGGAATGCTATGCTGCTGTAAAAAGGAAGGAACTCCTACCATTTGCAACAGCATGGATGGAAGTGGAGAGCATTATACTAAGTGAAATAAGTTAGTCAGAGAAAGATAAATATCACATGCTCTCACTCATTTGTGGATAATAATTAACAACATAAACTGATGAACAAAAACTGATGTAGAGACAGAGAAGCATCTATGAGATGCTCAAAACTCAGAGGGAAGGTAGGAGAGGGTGGGGATGAGGGAAAGAGATCCACCGAAGGACTTGTATGCATGCATATAAGCATAAGCGATGGATGTGGACAACAGGGGGTGAAGGTGAGGGCAGGAGTGGGGGGATGAGAAGACATTGTGGGGAAAGGTCACATTTGTAATATCTTAATCAATAAAGGGAAAAAAAACTGGTACATCCACACAGTGGAATACTATACTGCTGTAAAAAGAAAGAACTCTTACCATTTGCAACAGCATGGATGGAACTGGAGAGCATTATGCTAAGTGAAATAAGCCAGTTGGAGAAAGATAAATATCACATGATCTCATTCATATGTGAGATATTATGATCAACATAATTTGATGAACAAGAATAGATCCAGAGACAAATAGCAGGGTAGGGGTGGTTAGAGAACAACCAAAGGACTTGTATACATGCATATTATCATAACAATGGACACAGACACTGGGGCAGTAGGGGGCTTGCCCAGGATGGCAATGGTTGGGGTGGGAGGTCACTTGGGGAAAAAGAAGACATATGTAAAACTTTAGACAATAATAAAAAAAAGAGAGAAAGAGAAAGTGAGGAGGGAGAAAGCAGGAGAGATATTGAAAATATGTCATTTTTATATACATACCAGGGGCCCGGTGCACAAAAATTTGTGCACTCGGGGTGGAGGGAGTCCCTCAGTCCGGCCTGTGCCTTCTCACAGTCTGGGACCCCTCAGTGGATGTCCTATGATGGCCCCAGTC